>JAECUM010022927.1:0-59321 GCA_016617855.1 Megalonaias nervosa | reverse complement strand
ATATATATATATATATATATATATATATATCTTTTTCAATACCACCCTCCGCATTGTTTGGCCCTCACCCTAGAAAAAATTATTGTGGATGCCGTAGCTTGTTTCCTGTCTGTTGATGTTTTCAACAATAATAATAATGATATATCACAAGTTTTCTTCTCATGCTTAAATGGTGTGAATAGTTGGTGTATTGATTGTGTTTAATTGTAAAGACTAATTAGTTCTGCGGCTCTGGGAGTAAATTACCTTCCTTGCTTAGATACACACTATTGTGTCAGTGGATCCTGATCTAGGTTGGATTCACACCCACAACCTATTGATTGCAAATGTGAATAGTAATGTTTGTTCGATGTGGAAAGTATATTATTATTATTATTCACATCTTGTACAGAATCATGGAAGGTAATATAAAAAGAATTTAGCCTTTAATATTGTTTATGATGTAAACTTCTAATGCTGCTCGATTTATTTATATCTTTTTGTTAGGTGTTGAAAGAGATTTTTCAGAACCAACATGCAGAAGATAATGTACAAGAGAGAACCCAAAAGACACCAATCACACAGTCAACAGTAGATGGTGTGACATATCCTGGTGTGCATATTGATGTCACCGCGAACGTTCCATGCATTTCCAGTGTTCAAATGGTTGGTGTAGCTTCATACGATTTTATATGGCCTCATATATGATATCATAAGAGTAAATCAATAAAGATATGTCATTATTTATTGCGTAAAGCTCGGTAATGTATTGGTTATATGTCACACATTATGATCACCCATAGTTTCTATAAGTAACGAAAGAGGTTTGACGCATTTGTCATTTATTGTTCAAACATACATAAAACTTAAAGTATGACCACCTTATCTAATGCAAAGGTATTCACTAGAATTTGCCAAACACATTTTTCATGTATTGCTTTTGTTTCAGGGACTAGACACATACTCGTTCAGTATTGCTGTTGAATGTCAGACTGACAGGATACTTAAGAGATCCAAGAGAATTCAAGCATTAGTGAGAAGAAAACAAATTGACTTTGGTAATAATAATACATATATAACTATGAATGAATGCACACTCCACTACGAGATATTTCAACTCATCAAGTTTAGTAATATCTTTCATTCATGCTGTGCATGTGTACTGTTGTAATTCAAAGATGTAAAGTGACTCAATGTTATAATCTCGCCATTAAAAATTAACAAGCAAATGACACAGGTAACATTTTATTAACTAAGTTCAGTAAGCAATTGTCTCAGTATACCAAGCACTTGTCCATTTTTTGTTAGTGAGCAATAATACACTGTTATTGATAAGCATATTCATGAGAATTACTCATCTATGTGAAAACCACGACGATCAGTATACACAAGTATGATATTTCACATTTCACAGGTTGTCAGGTAAATGTCCGGCACGTACAGAGAAGGAACAGAGGCATTCAGTGTTCTTTAGACATCCCCACAGATAGTGAAATGGAGAACAAAATAGACAATTTTGATGATTTTAATCGAAATAAAGTTGGTACAGATTTATGTTTGTAGCACATATTAAAAATCATATATTGTAACAAAATAATTATACTTTCAAATATTATTTATGTTTGTTAAAATGAATACCATTTTAACTTTTATTCCTATTTACGAATTTTTGTTATAAAAATTGTCAGCGTGAATATAGGCAGTGGATGAAATTCTTCTTTCTTAAATTATGGTGGGAAAAATTTCTTCTTTCAGAATATGTTGAAGATTTGATGGCAGCACTCGAGGAAATGGTCAGGAAACCAGTCAGTTGATAGTTACCACCATCTCTATGCAGCCTATCCCTGAGGCCAGACAAGTCGACGGGTGTCCAGGCTCTGACATCACGATTTGCAAGATAACTACAACTGCTTGAAACCTGTGTAGTTACCACCTTCACTTGGGAACTTCTGCCTGATTGCATCTACTGCACAAGATGGCAAAGCAACTCGGATTTCACGGCCAAGATATCCCCAGCACCATCTTACCAGCTGCCTGTATGCAGTGTATCTATTACGACTGAAAATAGAATATGCAACATATTTTAGACTTGAATAAAGTTATATTATGTCACCTATTCTGGTTTTAACTTATTTATTTCAAGTTTTCTGAGTCAAGACCTATAGCATAAAATTAGATTTTACTACGACCAATGGTAGGAAACTAGATGAATCTAAAGTGAATAGGAACAGACAACAATAAGTTTTAAATGTCATAGTGCAGAGTCTGTTCAAGAAATGAAATTATTGTTCGATTGAAGTTACAGATTTGTTTCATGATAATTTCCAGTACAACAGACAAATGATGGTAGCAGGGTTTATTCTTGAAAAATTTGGGTGCAAACTCCACATAAGAAAAATGTCACACTTTCTCAATGAAGGAGGGATTTCATGAATTTATGAGGACTTTGTTTTATATTTATGTCTATACAGCAATCACTTTTCCCAAAAGGGACCTGATATTGGCGCCATAACTATTGTGAGAACATTTTGCCTATAATTGTTTACGTACTCGGACAGAACTTCCTCGCGATTTCCATACTGCTGTCTGTATGCATAGCATGCTGATTCCAGGACATATTCATCCAAGTAAACTGCCTGAAATCCAGGATGATCGATGATAAATCCACATTGAGCTCCTCGGTCTTATCCAAAATCACATTGATCTCTTTACCGCATCTACACTCTTCAACTGTTTCTTTACTGCTGCAATTTCCACACGTACTCCTGAATAAATCAACATACGTGGTAAATACGCTGTATCATAGTTATTGTGTTAGACAGCAAACTTATAGCTCTTGCATTTCAAAGTGCAAAACATATGTATAGGTGATAAATGGTCAGACTTTTGTTGTACCTTTTGTACCACAATACTGAAATGCACATTTCATCAGATATTTATAATATTATTCTCATTATTAGTTTCTCCATAAACCTTTATGCATTATTTGCCATTAGTACTGTGCACCTTAACTGACAAGGAAAAATATGCTGGCTAAACATCTATCCATGGGGTATAGAAAAAATTTATACCCATTAGATGGATTAAAAGGTACATTCAAGGTCTGCATTTCCTCGTGGTTTAAAGAACAAACTTGAGTCATAAAATTAATAAAGTATTTATATCTACGCCTCTCACAGTCTGAGTCTTAAGTGTTAAAATGTAACAACACTAGTTACTGATGAACCAAGCCTAAATGAAAATCTTCTCTGAAGACAACCAACAAGCTTTTGCTCAAATTCGTTTACTTCTCTTTTCATTATGAAATTTAAATAACATTAAGGAAAGAATAATAACATTAGTAATAATTAGTAATAATTGCAATAATGATAATAGTAATTATCAGAATGTAGAGCCCAAGCGCTGCTCAGCTTGATCATGCGCTATGTTCTCTTCAGGGCCATCATCCTCGTCTCGTTCGGGCTGAAATTGATACGGCCTCACTTCATAGCGAGCAGAATTTTCTTCAGATTCATGAAGTTGGCCCTCTTCAAGGGGATCATCTTCCTCAAACGACGAAGATGAGCATGACAAATTTGCCATAAATTCGCTAGAGTCGTCACTATCAGCCATTATCATCACATACACTCAACTTTAGGGACTTCCCGACAGTGCATCACCTCCGGAAATCCGATTTTTCACCGGAAGTGTGTAAATATTTCCGGAGAGTTTTCCGTAAAACATCGATGTATGCTCAAATAATCTTAATTTTCTCCTCTGTGAGTTAAAACCTACATCCAAAATGCACATTTCGGAGTTATTTAGTGAAAAATGAACATTATGATATATAGAGGATCTCAAATGGGTAATGATTTAATATTGAATTTATGAAACGAGTTGAATAATGTCCAGCTTTTACAAGCCTTAGCGAGTCTTAAGTGTTAAAATGTAACACCACTAGTTACTGATGAACCAAGCCTAAATGAAAATCTTCTCTGAAGACATCCATTTGAGATTCTTTTTATCACATAGTTTTTATTTCAGTGGAAATTATTTAGATAGAAAGAAGAACGAATAATTTCGATTTCGTTCATTCTGACAGACGGTGCACCTTTCATTTGTTGTGCATAAAATATAGTCCCAAACAATGTTGAACTGGTAAAAGTAGATTGTACTTTTTTACAAACTATAAATCAAAGAAAAAGCTTCCATCCGAATAAACAGAACATTTTATAACGACAAAATCATTTTTCAAAACAGAATGATCAATGCAGTGTGATGCTGCCACATAGTTTGATACGGTACATAGTACAGTAGGCCTAGTGTACATGTTTACCCTAAAATGTCAGTTTCAGAACTAAACGTTACATTGTTGCGATTTTCATGTGAAATAGGATTACTGGATGCAAAAATTCCCACATTTACTGCAATGCATTTGTGACCAGATATTTGCAGTATTTGATTTGGAACAATAAACTGTACAGAAGACGTAAACAAATTTCTATTTGAGTCGGATTTGCATCCCATATATACTGCGTAAAGATGCTGTGGTTGGATAAAGTTAGGTCAATTAGGAGACCCATTTATGTCCAGATTCTTCTGTGAATAGAGGTGTGTTTATTTACTTCTTTAAGTTAACATTTAAACCGCGCTTGTATATACGATGGATTCTATATCACTGTTACAGATATACAGCCCCCCCCCCGCCCCCCGCTATCAAATAAGCAATACCCTTAATTTTACTTCTTATTGTTGTTCTTGTCTTGTAGTTTTACGCCATTTTTCTTATGATGATATTGTTAAACATGACATAACAAACCCCTGTGGAGGTAACATATCCATATTCAGACAGCCGAGATAATTTTTCCTCAATTTCCTTTCGCGAGTCGAGTTAAAAAATGGCCGCCAAAAAATGTTCATTCAAAACAAAACATTCCAGAAGGCGGGCTTAAAAACGTTTTCCCACGATCCCAGCCAATCAGTAAAGAGAATACTGCACAATAATTTCATGGGCTTATTTGGACCAATTAGAATCATATAAAGTGATATGTTCACACGTATACTATCAAAAATATGAAACTGCACACACTGTAGGCGAAGTGTACCGACTATGTGATAAATAACGTGTATTAGGCAAGTTGTAGACCTTTAAGCAATATCGATCAGCGTGAGTCGAACCATTGTGCATTTTATATGCTAAGTGCGTGCAATTTTCTTGCCATTTTCTTTTAATGTTGTGATAATAGTGTTAAGAGATCACGGCATTTCTCTTGAGAGAAGAGATAATTAGATAAGTCCCCAGCTAGTAATTGTCCATTGTTTGATGTAAGCGTTGCGATGAATTTTGGGGAGAAATTCAGGCTGTGTACTGCCCGTTTTGCTGATTGTGTGTGTAAAGGGATAGTCAGGTTTAAGTGAGTCCATGGATAGGACCATGCCAGAAGTAGGTAATTACGTGAAGGAGCTATTCTCGAGTAGGGCAGTAAGACTAGAGCGTAAGTAGATAAACGTAGGTTGAGAGAAACCTTAGTCCTTGTGACGTCGTACAAATCGACCAAGATGGCGACAGACAGACAGTTAGTTAGGGAATTTAAGCTGATTGGGAAGGACGGGTTCGGATACGAAGGTGCCCAGTGAACTCAATTTGTGGAAAAGAAAACAGAAAAGTACACGCATTTCATGCGCGCGTGCAAGTACTTTTTGATAAATGGATAAAAATGACGGGCACGGCGCTAAGGTATGAAGGCATAAGGAGGAAATTTTGAAAGAGCACTTTTTTAGTATGCACCGTGAAGATTTGATAGTATTCTTAGCGGTAGGAGAGTTCTCTACCTAAAATGATATAAGCGTGATGGTAGAGCGCTATGAGAGTGCACACTCGCATCAAACCACCTGGAATGGCAGGGACCGACCAGGCATAAGCCATCCTAAGAAGGCCAAAGACAGAATGCTCAGAACGGTAGAAGATAATCCCAGCCGATTTCATTTCCGTGGGACTGGGAAGACAGATAGAGATACCCTGCGAAGAAAGGAGAGTACGTGTGTTACGGCTACAACAAACCAGGCCATATTATTAAGGACTCTATGAAATACCGTCCGACAGCGATAAACGTTGTAACTCCGAACACTGTTAGGAAACGAGAAACTGTGGATTTGACCAAAACAGAGGTGGCTACGTTTAATAGGGAAATGACAGCCATGCTGTATGATACAGGCTGTATTTACTCGGCCTTGGTAGATAGTAAGTATGTCAAGCCTGGAGATTATAGTTTTAATATTCACTCGATCCGTGCTATAACACAGAGGTATATCATCCCTTTGATATCGATACCGTTATTCAAATGGGAAAAAAATTAACCCCCCCCCCCATACACACAACCACAATTTGTTTAGTGACAGACATCGACCTTGAAGCATAAGCCGATGGCCTCGATGTTACTTTTGGCTCTTTAACACAGCCTCTGGGCCTAATGAGGATTCATCAGTTGACAAGACTGACGGGTATTTGAGATTGAATAGGGCCAATACTGGTGTAGAGCTAAACTCCGACCTTACATCATGAAAAAGTTTCTCACTTGAAGGACCCCAGACCCACTTGGTGTTTTTCCTCCGTAAATCTCGCAGCGGTTTTGTTTTTTCTCCCGTTTGACGAGAATTGGCTCATTTGATTAACCACGCCAGAAATCGTCTAATTTCTGATAATTTTTTTGTTTTGTTCTAGTTGAGTCATCGAACGTGTTTGTTTCTGGATCTGCCAAATTCCCTTGAAAACTATCATGTGTCCTACGAACTTCATCGAGGGTCTGGAAAAGTAGCAATTTTCGTTGAGTGTAATTTCTGCCTCTTCGATTGCACCAACAACTATTTGCAACCATTCATCTCGCTCTTACTGATTGCGCCAAAATACAAGACCATCGTCTATTTGACATACAACCTCCGGAATTCCCACAAGAGTTTACGACATATGTTTCTGACAAAATTGCGGTGCGTACGAAAATTCTAATGGTAGTCTGATAAAGCAAAACTAACCAATGGGCGTAATGAAAGTGGTTAAATTACGAGACTCGGGTGGAAGCATATTTTCCAAACCTCGGAATTGGCATGCTCGAAACTTTCTCACGAACTATCTGAACCCAAGTTTGATCTACATTCGGTGATTTTCGCACGTTGCTGATTCATTTAGTTTGGTGAGATCTAAGCAAATGCATTGCAATTACGATTTCGTACTACGACCATACCTGCGCACCACCCCGTTGGGTGGTCTGCACGAGAAATGACGTCTCCATTCTTGGTAATTCCGATTTCACTTTATCCATTAATATAATAGGCGCCTCCCCAGGTACACTGAATGCAAACGGAAATACATCCAGTTTATGTCTTATCGTGTACTCCCGTTCAGTTTTCCCCACTCCACCAAATATTTTGGGGTACATTTTCTGTTTTTATGGTCTATATTGGTGACTCATAAACCATAATGAGGATTCCTAGCTCCCCTATTGCTGGTCTTTCCAACAGCGATTGCTAGAGACCATTGATTATATATATATATATATATATATATATATATATATATATATATATATATATATATATATATATATAAAATGTAATTTACAAGTGTTGCTCAATTTTAAGTCATACTTTAACTTTCCTTGGACATTCAGCCTTTTCTGTCCTGATCCAAAGAAAATTTTGTCAGTTTTGATGAGTTCAACTCTGCAGTTTTCTGTATAAATCCTGTGAAATAATGGTAACATCAGCACCGGTGTCAATTTGCATGGCACATTCCTGTCTTTGAACTATGATATGTGTTATGCAAGGTTTCGTTCCGGAATCAGTTCCGCAAGAGATCCATCAAATTCAGGATTATTGGGGTTCTCTACCTCCAAAACATTTTACTTAGCTCTGAGCATCGGTGCGAAGTGTCTCATCTTTGAACATGTTGCTTTTGTTGCAGGAATTTGTCTCTGCTGTGATGATTTTTCCTACATCTTTCACATCTCCGCATGCTATCAGCACTGTAGTTCAATTTGCCATTTCTCCATAGTTGACTGAAACTAGGTTTATTCGAAGCAAAATTGTTACTCTTTTGTGGATTTGGACTGAACCGGTATGGCACCTTTTTTAACTTTATTCCATCAGCATTCAAACTTGAATTTAAGTGTATCCCTCCCTGGATAAGAGGTTGATGTTCTTCCACGGCTTTATTCTGTACAGATAAACTGATTGCATTCTCTAAACTAAGTTTGCTATCAAGTCAAAGTTTTTCTGCCAAGAGCGTGTCCCACAGACCAATAACAAGTCTATCTCGAATCAAAACATCTTTAAGAACACCAAAAGTTTAGTATTGTGCTAGGCAGTGAAATGACGAAACAAACTGATCGACGGAATCAACATCCTCTTGTCGTCGCTGGTTAAATTTAGCTCTTTCGAAAACTACATTTCTTTTCATGATGAAATGCTCCTCGAATTTCTCTCTTACAATTTCATATTTCTTTTTGTCGTCATCACGTACGTCCACCTGATAAAATTAATGAATCCACTTTGACCAAAGCTTTGAGTTAGAAAATTTAAAATTTTCTGGACTTGGAGCATGGAATTTGTCTATTACTGGAAATTGTTTGGTAAGTTAAATCTAAACTGGAACGTTCCATTTGTGAAAATTATTCTCAGATCGATTATATCCAACAAGCGCTTGTAATCCACTGGGTCTATGGCAAATCCCATTTTTAACACCATGTTGTGCGGGTGTTTAGGAATAAACACGAGACATCAACGACCCATGCACGTTTCGTGCGTTCATGAACGAACTCGCTGAAGATATCGGTGATGTATAGAACGAACGAAGTTCGCACACCGATGATTAGTTCTGACAATCTTTCTATTATTCGCGAAATCAGCGTGTCGTTGCAAACACAACCCCGAGATATACTTTGATGATCACAATTTCGTCAACGAACAAGAATTTCACGTGGATTTCTCTACACCGATCACCGCGGGAGAAACGAGGCCACTCGAGATGGCGTTAGCATCGTTCGCGTGTATTACATTTGCCGTTTGGGGTCTTTCCGCGAATAACTCGCTTGTGTTTTCAGAAGAGGACGGTCAAGAAGGTACCTGTAATGTTGTTAGACTTCCCACTGGCGATACAACATTGATTCAGTCAATAAAGAGATCTGACGAAGAATTGTATTGACGACTGCCTAAGATTCTACCAATTTTCACTCTCGAACAAGAGTATATGCTGAGCTCTGTCATCTCGTGCACAATACGCGGCTGATATTGCACAATAGTCGATTAGAACAGTTCTCGGTTGTCCCGAAGATATTATTGAAATTCCTGCAAACAAACCAATCTTATGTGCACTGCCTGGGGAGGGGCGATATCACATCTCGCCAGACACTGTAAGGATTAGCTCAACAATTCAGGTTAATGTAACCTGTGACACCATCATTGGGATTTACAAAAGCGAAGCTTCCAAAAGAGTAGCCTGTAAGGTAACAAATTATTTCGGATCTCCTCTGATTGGCCTCGGTACTATGCTCTCGATTACTCCAACTACGCCCATATATCTTCCATGCACCAATCTCCTGTTGGCACAACGTCATTTAACCCTTGTGTACAAGGACGGGCACATATTGGACCTGCGCGGAGACACCTTGAAAAAAAAAACAACTGTCCATTAAAATTAAACTTGATATAATGACAGTCGTACTTGGACGTGTGATACCCGTGAGTCTTATAAACGCGAGAAAACCCGTTTACGCGATATATTAGCCGACATATTATGGAAATGGTCTCTGTAATAATGTCAAGGGATTGTTCATGGACCCCTGACTTCACGTGCTGCACCACTCGCTAAAACAAGTTACAGTGCGAGTTGTTTCTGCGGATCAGTTAAAAATTCTGGTATTGCAGATTTCCAGATCGACTACGACGATTAGTGACTCGAGCACCACCAACAGCAGTAAAACTTTCATCATGCAGTGGGAAGCGGATTACAATTATGAACGGAACGTAAAAGGTATTAGAGCAAACCAATAATGTATCAGTGAAAACAATGCCCAGTTCAAACTTGCACCCAATACTGCAGGAGGCATGAGCGCGCCTGTACTGGAAGATCGCTGCAAGGAAGATTTTCGGTATTATTCGTACCCAGCTAGGGACCTCGAGCCATTCAAATTAGAATTATGAATGCACACGGAAAGATAAAAACCTAGACGCGTCTTGCATTCATAATTCTAATTTGAATGGCTCGAGGTCCCTAGCTGGGTACGAATAATACCGAAAATCTTCCTTTCAGCGATCTTCTTGGAAATCGAGGGAAAACGTGTAAAAGGGCGCCGCCGCCAGTACCAATATGGATTTTGTCAATAATGGTATCATGTCATTGTTGCACAATGCACGTTATTCCATCGGCTTCAAAGGAAATTGAAGAAATTATCGACAGCGTTGACATTACCACAACGATTCTCAGACTCACCATTTGTACGACTACGCGAGATCACCTGACCCCGCCATGATGTTTATTAATGATACGACTGATCATGAAAATCTTTTTACGAATACACGTCCGCAACCTAAACTATACAGTAACGCGGTTGATTTTGCAGATGTACGTGCCGTATTCATTAATGCCAAAAACAATTTCAACCCTGGATTCGCACAGAATACCGCCAACTATGCAATTGGTACCCTCTCGGCGTCGATGAAGGCCAGTTTGTGTTGTCAACATTGATATTAAGGATGATTACGCTAATTCCTTCGCTGACCACAGAAGACTGTTTTGGTTTATGTGGTGTGGAACCGCATCAACGCTGTCGTTTCTCGCGCTCATTATAGGCTCGGTACAAGGGACAGTTTACATGGCAGATAGATACCAAAGATGGTCTCGGCGCATCGAAACAAATGTTCGTGGTGTTTAAAAGAGATACAACTCGGACTAACTATGAAGAGCGTAGTGCAATGATATTTGACAACTTAGGAGTGTCTGAAGTTTCTATTTTCTGTGCGGTTAAACGGTCATCGGGAACCCACAGAAAGGAGTTTTGCTTAACTCTACAGAAAATCCAATTCGCACATGCATATCACAAACTGTGTTGGTACATGCACAGTTATCAAAACGTTGACACGGGTCGGAAGTTTTCACAGCAAGACTTCTCCACGTTGTACCCGATTTATTACTTTTCGATTGAATACCTGGATTTGTTCAGGCGGTCCGTGATCGACATGTTCTTTCAAGCATGTGTTACTGATTTTGTTGGTTCCCCGCTGTCCCCTAACACAGATGCATTGCGGTTATCCTCTCCGACAATACTCTATTGTTGGAATGCGCAGATGGTCGAACGAGGGTCATTGATGCCTCAGTGGAGAATTCTTAACTGAACAGCATAATTTGCAAATTACGTCATATCACGAAGTTAAGGTTGGCCTTAGTGAAAGCCAGCTTGAGTTGTTGGTAGCTACGGCTCCCACGGTAAGAAAACCAAATGCATTATGGGCCGTTGGAACCGCGCTTCCGAGAATATGTTGAGGGCGTAATAAACGAATGGCTTAAACACAAAAATTGCTCAAAGGTGAAAATTAGGTCACAGTGACCTAGTCATGCTATCATAAAACCTTACACAATAGCTTGAGGTTAATGTCACTCTAAAATTTAATGTCTCGAATGTCAACGTCGGTGAACTGATAATTCGAGTACATGCATTTCAATCTGAGTTCTTGGGTTTTCGATGGGCAGCTTTTAGATTTTCAATTCCTATGTAGATGACAGCGATTTCTGAAGAGAGAGAGAGAGAGAGAGAGAGAGAGAGAGAGAGAGAGAGAGAGAGAGAAAGAGAGAGAGAGAACTGCTTCATATTGTTATGGATAATTTATTTCAATTCGAAGTTGACGTACAATAAATGGCAAAATTAAGTACATTGCCTACCATTTTGTAAACAATACAAATATCATGTATACACTGAAATGCGAATGGATACGAGTATACGAGATACTCGGCAAAAGTTGTACACATAATTTTCACAGAAATATACATGCGAAACCGTCATTGGTGACAGTCTGAATTATCTACCTATGGAACACATTCATCTGGTTATATGTCGCTACCAAGTAGACGTGTACTTCTAAGAAATAATCCCTAAGAATTATATTCCACAACCACACAATAAATAGCAGTTTTAGTTATAGGCGTTTATCACCAACTTGTACAAAATGCAGGCACACGTTCAAGTATAGGTTTAAGTTTGGATTTGATACAATAATGCTTTAAGTATTGAGGCATTTCTGTTTTAAATCATGGAGCTTATATGTATATATATATATATATATATATATATATATATATATATATATATATATATATATATATATATATGAGAGAGAGCATACATATGTATGATATATAAATAGTATATATACATAGATAGACACAGTGATGTAGGTAGAGAGCATACATATGTATGATATATAAATAGTATATATACATAGATAGACACAGTGATGTAGGTAGAAAAATTTGTGATAGCATTCTATAGTCTGCCTATGATTCGTACCCCAACACCGATTTTTGAAAATATTTATCTGATGCAGGTACAATCTAGCTGAGGATTATTTTGAACCCTTTAAACGTTTCAAATATCAAACGAAACCTCATTCCTTCAACGCAAACATTTTTTTTAATTTGGTAAAATAAAATCTTCAAAGACTAGTGCAGTGATAAAGAAATGCTATATTTAGTAGTCCGCGCAGCCCACTCTACGTCGTCATATAATTAGATCATAGATTTTTAAAAATAATGTATATATATATATATATATATATATATATATATATATATATATATATATAGTGCTGAACATTCCACAATAATACGGTATGAATAGAAGTGTATTCACCATAAAGATATGCCTAATTCATATTTAGATGACATAATGCCAGCAATTTTATTAACATTTAAGCAGAATATTTACGGTAGACATTATTATTCGTAGTAGTAGTAGTGAGTGAGTGAGTGATTTAGATTTTTAACGTAGCTTTTAACAATTTTTCAGTCATATCGCTACGATGTCTGCAGTGTGACAGTTTATAGTGATGTCTAGCACTGGGGCATCATGCCGCAGACATGTGGTATGATGTCCCACCCAATCACATTATTCTGACACCAGGTCGACCAGTCCTAACACTAACCTCTTAATGCTGAGCGCCAAGCGAGGCAGCTGTTAGCACCAATTTTTGTATTCGTAGTAGTAGTAGTAGTATTGTTGTTGTTGCAAATACAATAAAAATAATGCCTAAATGCAAGTATAGACGTCTGATAAACATAAATTATTATTAAAATTTATTTTAAAGTCAGATTAAATATATTAATATGATATTATGATAAAACAAATATCAGCCATTAATGTACAATATTATTTCTTTTTTGATTTTGTATTCATCATTTATCTGTAAAAAAAAATATTATCATATGAATATTTTAATTATTACTTAGTCTGCGTTTATACATACATGGTTTTTGTCTTCAATAATAATAATAATAATAATAATAATGTCTATTTTACTCGCACTTTTAAGTGTAGTCGAACCAATGATATTTTATACGATGCTAATTATGAATTTTACAAAAATATTATAAAGATGTCTTTTATTTAGACATTATTTTGGAATGTGTGGCATGTAATTAAAAACAATGAGTCTGTATTCTATTTACATAACATTTTATGATTCAGAGAGTTTCCCCACTAGTTTCGAAACCCTTTATTATATTTTGCTGGTTACAGCGATTTGTATCTTGCATATTATTATACATTACATTAAATGTACCGCCTATAATTTTTACCTGCGCGGGCATCCGCTTCACAAAATCGTGCACCTTACGATGTATATTAGGCTATTCCGTCTACTAAAAATAGCTTTTCTTTGACAACTTTATTTTTCCAAATTAAAAAACAAAACAAAAACAACCTTTGCGTCGACGGAAGGTCTGGTTTGAAATTGTCATGTTTAACGGGATTACATGATCCTTACATTGTAATTGCATCACTGTGCATGGTAATTACTTTCGAATACCGGAGGTGAAGTACGATTCATAATGGACCGGTAGCAGAACAAAGCATACATTTTAAATAATTTACCAGACAAAAAATTGTGAACATCGATAAAGCACCACACCATCCTGCATTGCGGTATAAAATCCCTTTTCACGACACTACTTGAGCTGAACTTCAAATAGTCATAACTATATCTTCCCGAAAAAGTCTTAATATTTATTTTTCTTTTGCATTCTTTGCCGTATTATTGAATCCCATGAATGACATGGACGGCCAGTCGCCATTTTGGGTCAACTGTGGAATCAAACGGGCAACTATAACCTACAAGAAAGATAAAAATATGGTTTTCTAAAATGGACCCAAACATCGCACTTTGTTTAATAATGTATTATGTGCATCGGACAATTCGTTTAGTTTTATTACAAGTATCCACCACGTCTGTGACACAAAATCTGTGAAGCGACAGTGGAACTGAACATTGGAGCCTGGGCATAAGTGAATCGATATCCCGTGCTATCTTTGGTTTGTGGCATGAACAACTGGTGGCTGAATTTGTCATGTCAAGCGTCCGTGGTTGAGATTATTTAAACTACGGTTCTACATACAACGTACACGAGTTATTTTCACGTATGTATATAATGTATGCATAGGGTCCAACGACACATCTGCACAATCCCTGTAATATGGTGCCGAGTGCAAAGAGGAATTTAACAAAATGCATTTCTAAAGCATTGATTACTTAACTTTATATGTTCCCAAGAAACATTTTGGATTGATCCAGTACCAAGTCAAATTTGCGAATGGTAAGGAACTCGTCCAATTTCTCAAGTAAATTATACATTCGTCAAAAAATGATCTGATAGGAGTTTAGAATGCAGTCCTTCAAGACTAAAATGACTCGACTTCTACATGGATTTACTGAACCGCTGCACAATATTTTCATTGCCTTGGTTGGGCTTAATTTCCAAGAACTATCTCTACATAGCCTTTTTTTCCAAAGTAACCTTAATTTGACGCATCCCTACTTTACAAAGTTTGTTGGAAATGTACTTGGGAAATTTAGTTATTATGTCTTAAATAAGCATTTATTTTGATAATAATGTACATGAATATTTATTGGTACAGATAATTATGCACTTAAGATTACCAGTCAAACACCTTTGGAAATTAGTTCGTGATATTTCAGTTTGGACCAGTCAACTTTAGCCAATGAATGGCATTACTATCAGGCGGATGGATGAAGTGTAAGCGAGCGATTGCACCACTTTACGTACACAAGGATGATTAGGTTCTCTTGGAAAAAAACAAAAATTGTTTCACACCCATACAGTGCCGGATTACCCATTAAGCACGCTAAGCACGTGCTTAGGGCACCAGCCCAACAGAAGCACTAGGAACGATTCAAATTAATTGATGTTAAAATTCAATGAATTATATATGACCATTTCGATCTGCATGTACGAGTAGTTTGATTTGGAATGATAGCAACACTGGTATTTTCCCACCTATTTAGCTTTTAATATTGTTTTCTTAGTTTCACATTGGGGGTGGGTGGTGGGCACCATAATATTTTCAGTGCATAGGGCCCTGGAAGGCCTTAATCCGGCGCTGCACACCCCAATCACCAACTTGAACATAGCAAAGGGATACTCTTGGTGGACAAAGGACCAGTCTATTACAATATTGATATTTTCATCATAATCTCCTTCTAGTCAGTATACGATTAAAACGATTAATATGTTCCACCTTGAACGGCAGGGTGTGGATTCAGATGAACTACCTTCAACAAAACAAGCTTGTTGCAAGGAATAGATGGGTGATTTTGATCAATACAATTCAGCGTTGTTGTTCTTAAAGTGAATCACGAATTGAATAATCTCATTAATGTAACGTCAGTAGCATACAATGCCGTCGGGGGCCCCGAGTGGCCGAGTGGTCTAAAGCGCTGATCGTTACGGATCACTGCCATCTCACCTCTGTCTGCGTGGGTTCGAGTCCAGGCTCGGCTAACGTGGGTACGTGAGAAAGCCTGCCAGTAGCTTCTCGTGGGTCGGTGGTTCTTCCCGGGGCTTTCCAGGGTTCTTCCTCCACCATTAATACTGGCCGCCATGTATAGCCTATCTTCTGCTGAAAAATGGCGTTAAACCCTATAACAACAACAACAACAACTACAATGCCGTCATGACGCCACTTATTTCAGTCTACTTACGCACATACTATTTTATTTTCGTGGACCGGTGTCACTAGGCTGGTATCCTGGCCTCCCATGATGCTTCACACAAGCATCATGGGAGGCCAGGGTACCAGGCTACGGTGTCACTGCCTTTTCTTATGTGCTGAAAAACAATATTTTTGCTCCCGTCATTCCATGTCCCATCTTAACTGGTGAAAAACGTTCTATTTTTAACAAGGAAATTAAGTTCACAGTTCGAAGGAAAATCCCCTTTTACAAAATAAAATGGTTGCCTTAGTTGAGAAAAATAGCAAAAATCAGTATAAATAAAAGAAGAAAAAAAAAAAAAACAACACGATCGACAGTTTAAACTTTATCATTGATAGTTCTGAATTCTACTACAATATATAAGAATAATGGGAAGGAAAAAGAACCCACTGAAATAGCGCAAGAGGCAAGAATGGTACAAGACAGTTTTATCATATATCTTGACTGTCCTACAACACCGCATGCGGCCAATGAATGAGTATTTCACAGCTATTTGTAATCTCACTTTTTTATAAACATGGTATATCTCTATCACGGTAAATCTCATAAAAATGCAACTCGTGCATGAGATAGAAATCACTTCTTCAGACACGGTGTCAATAAAAAATTTAACCAAAATGTTAAACATGCTCTATACGAAAATAACAATGTTGTTACTTTCAAAATGAACATTTTAAAGCGATTATCTATAAAAACCGTTTTAAAGTACAGCTAAATTCCAAAGAATCTATTTACTTTTTTATATACAATCAGTCATATGTTCCGTCGTTCGCGATAACAGCATAAGCGTAAGTATAAAGTGTAGACCCTGTTTATAAATGCATGCAGAATTTTGTCACAATGATGAACATTGTAAATTGGTTCTTATAATCCAATTCATGACCAAAGTTTCCTTTAAAACAGTGAGCCTGGCACATAACCTACTGCAAGCTTATTAAATCATAAACTCCAAATAAGATTATCGGCCGGTAAGTGGGGATCCACTAAAGTAGTGAGGACTCCCGCTTCCAGACTCAGTGTAATGAGATATGGGCACAGGCCGGACGTACGGGGCCTCCAACAGCAGTTTTCCCGTGTCAGAGAAAAACGCTTTAACGGAGTAAGGATCAACTGCGTCAGGCAAGAGGAATTCTCTGTTAAATTCCTTGGTGGAGGTCCGGTTGCCGATTTGTTCTTCTCTTTTGGCGCTGATGACCAGCTTTCTGTCCACCGTTTTTACTTGCAACTCCTCCGGTTTAAAGTCCTCGATGTCGACTTCGACCTTGAACTTTCGCTCTTTATCTTGGACGACCGAAGACCCGTCCGCCCCGCCATGGACCTCCGTGGTGGTAGTAGCATAGGTGGCAGTACCTGTTGGGACCGACTGTGGCAAAGATTGACTGGGGACTTGCTTGGTTCCCTGGGCTCCAGACAGGAACGTTGTGAATGTGGAGGAGTGGAGTGGCTGGGAAGTTTGCTGTGTTTGAGTAGGGGGTGGTGGAGTGTTTCTGGCTGAGCTCGAAACCGAAGAAGCTGATGACTGAACAACCCTTTCTTGCTGTAGCGGGGGTCTGGATCCGTTCTTTATGGTTGGATATCCCGGAGTTGGTAAAGGCGCCTCCACACTAAGTACGCCATCTGCTGATATTGTGCACTGGAGGGACATAGGGTCGACATCACGCGGAATATCGACCTCCCGACTGTACTCGCGACTAACGGTCTTGTTACCTCCCTTCTCCTCATGTTTGGCATGGACAATTATTTTATCCGTGTCCATTTTCACACTAACTTCCTCGGGTTTGTAATCCTGCACATTGAATCGAACACGGAACACAGGCTGGCCAGCTTGGTCCTTTTCTACAACACATCGGCCATCATCTGGGAAGTTGGGTGCCATACTGAACCTATCGGATAAACTATCTAATTTTGCTCCATCATTGTCAGGTCTAAGCGTAAAGAAGTCTTTGCGCATGCGCTCAATTTCATCCTCCCACTCCTTCCGGCGTCTTTCCATGTCCCTCTCCATATCGGACCAGACTTTGGCTTGTCTCTCTTCGAATGTGAGGTCGTCTTTAAATATGGGAAGTCGCTGCGTCATTGTTGATAATTACGGTATTGTCACCTGAAAAGATAAATGTTTCTCCTATGGTTAGACTCACGTTCGCTGCTAATATCTGAACAAAATATTCCAAATCTAGTCCTATAAAAGAGGAATATTGGATCTTAGTGACTACGACAACCTAAACCTTGGATATTTTGATCCCCCACTGACCATTTGCAATCAATAATGAAGTCTGGTAAACCCCCACTCAAATGTTAGACGGAAATTCATATATTCAAGACATTTGTTTAATGCAAGATTGATGTTGAGTCAGTTGACAGACGGAGAACTGTTACCTACCACCGCGTAAAACTTTCGCAAAAGGGGAGACATATTAACTAGAGAACAGTTCATGGTTGGTCAAGGCAGGAGAAGTTCCAAACTGATACTCTGCATGTTCTAGATTAAAGGCATTATTATGCAATGTTGTACCTTTGCCTGTTTTTCAAACAAGTACTTGTTTACAACTGTCAAAACTGAAATACAGTGATGAAACTTTTTAAATGCACCCTCACCTTTGAAGCATCTGAGCTGATAGTTGTGTATTTGCATTTGCACGAGACCCAAAGCAGTTTCAACATTTATTTCTTATATATATATATATATATATATATATATATATATATATATATATATATATATATATATAATAAACAACACCAACAGGTAGAATGTGACCGGTTTCGCTTTACTACTTCATCAGACTGAATTCAATATCATTGATTACGCCATTAAATATATTCTGTTTCTAAGTGATCAACAACGTAAACAATGACATAAACAAGATGACGTCATACTTACATTTTTAAGCTAATTGTCTTAGTCTTTAACAAATAGTTGACATGGAAATATGCATATACAGCACAGATTATTAAGACATAAAAATACACAAAACTGGATCTTAATGATACCTAAATCTCTATTGAACACTATCTCATAAATGTTTATGAATAAACAGAGATAAACAGTTTTATTAATATTTTATTTTGTCTTATACACATTTGAGAGTACTGACACTACTAGACGCATCCCAGCACATAGAGCTGGTTAGGTTTGTTAGTAGTGACACCCTGGTTTTCCGAAATGTGTGTGTTACAGTGTGGGTTTCCCTTGTGCACCCAAATTGTTTTTTCCATGTTTGTGTTTCAAACTAAAAATAAGTGGTAATTTAGCAGGGTTAATCTTTGCTTTATTCGTCAAATTCTGTAGTTTTATTTATCCCGTCACAAAGTCAGGTTGTACTCCCTTCTCTTGCAATGCGCCTGGTTTCCTCCCTTTCCTCGTGTGAACTTAGGATTGTACTTTCCTCCCTTGAGACCAATATGGTATCTGGGAAGATTTCCTTTCCTTGTCCCCTTTTTTTATAGTTTGTTATTTTTTGTGACTCTGCCAAAATCGATTTTGTCCTTTGCAGTGTTATTGTGTATGTATATGTTGTATTAGCGCCTTTCATTTTTAAGGAATTATTAAACTATTTTTAAGATATTAGTTTATACTTTCACTAGTTAAGTTATTCAGTAAATTAGAATAATATAAGAATATTCTTAACTATTTGTAAACAGGGGACATAATTCCACAAAATATATATATATATATATATATATATATATATATATATATATATATATATATATATATAAAAAATAGATTAATGAATGTCGTATAGTGTTTTGGAATTTAGACCTTTTGGATATACCGTATTACGGTGAATCCAATAGGTTTCCTTTAGCAGACGTTCCATCTCAGAATCAGCTGTAAAAAGCAGAACTAAGCAAATGTATTAATGAAATTTCTATACACAATTGTTCCATATATGATGAACTAGATAGCTTCCCAAATAAAATACGCACACCTCAGTTTTATATTTTACCCAAAATACATAAAACGGTTGATAAGTCACTACCTTTAGGATATCCAGGTAGACCCATTATTTCTACATGTAACTCAATTACAAATAATATATCGTAATATATTGATCATATCTTACAACCACTGATGAAATCACTACCTTCATATGTCAAAGATACTTTTGATTTCATCACCAAATTGAAATCTTTACCGAAACTAACTGAAAATTCACTCCTAGTTACACTTGATGTGGTTTCACTCTACACGAATATACCATACAATGATGGTATCGAAGCGTGTAAATATTATCTTGAAGAAAACGAATATGTAAACTATCAAAAGAACATGTTTGTGATTTGATAAAACTTGTGCTCGAAAATAACATTTTTCAGTTTGGTAATACAAACTATCTCCAAAAGTTGGGAACAGCAATGGTAGTCGTATGGTACCTTCTTATGCATCTTTATTTATGGGAAATTAGAAAATGACTTTCAAAATAAATGCCTCTTAAAACCAGATGTTTGGTTAAGAGTTTTAGACGATATCTTTATGATTTGGAGTTATTCATTAGAAGACCTTTATTATTTTATAGACTGTTTAAACAAATTACATCAAACAATAAAATTTACATTCAATGTGTCTAAAACTAAAGTATCATTTTGGACGTAGAGGTCGTGAAAAATGAAAATAATGACATCACTACCATGGTTCATGTTAAAAACACGAATATTCATCAATATGTTGAATATTCTTCATGTCATCCTAAATCATGTAAAAACGGGATACCACAGAGTCAAGCAAAAATATATAGAAGAATTATTTCGGATGACACGGTTTTTAAATCATCTTTGACAGAGTTAGGTCAGCATTTTTTAAAAAGAAATTACCCTACTGACATCATTAATACTGCTTTTCAAAAAGTATCTTCCCTTACGCAACCTGAATCTCTACAATGTAAAATCAAAAATAGAAATCAAGATATCATTCCTTTTGTTATTGAATATAATCCAAGTTTGCCAAATATAGGTAAAATTGTCAATAAATATTGGGATTTATTAAAATTATCATGTAAAGCAAGTGTTAAATTGCTACACGAAAGCAAACCTACACTTGCTTATAAAAGGCCTAAAAATCTTAAAGATTTCCTAATTAATTCTAAATTAGAAAAAACATTATATAAAAAGGGATCATCAACTAAATGTAATAGACCTAGATGTTTGCACTGTTCTTTTATTAATGAAAATACTTCTTTCAATAGTAATAATACGAAAGAAACTTTTAATAAGCGTTGTGATACTAGTTGTGCAACATCAAATGTTATTTATTTGATCACATGCAAGGAATGTGGCATCCAATATATTGGACAAACCCATGGGCGCTCGCAGCATGGGTCAAGGGGGGGGGGTCACGTGCGGGCGCACATGGACAAACCAGTCAACAAATATCTAAACGCATGAACCAACATAGATCAGACATTAAAAATTATATCGATCAACCATTTTTATCTCATCTTGCCGCACATTTTAACAAGAGTTCCCATACTTTGCAAGATTTCTCCTTTCAACCTATTGTTACAGCTAATTCTGAGAAGGAACGTCTGTTAAAGGAAACCTATTGGATTCACCGTCTTAATACGGTATATCCAAAAGGTCTAAATTCCAAAACACTATACGACATTCATTAATCAAATTTTTGTTTTTGAATTATGTCCCCTGTTTACCAAATAGTTAAGAATAACTTAACTAGTGAAAGCATAAACTAATATCATAAAAATAAGTTTAATAATTCCTTAAAAATGAAAAGGCCTTTAAAATTAATTCTGAATTGATTATGATTAATTATTTATAGAATACTTATTTATTTTATGATTATAAGTATTATGCGCACTATAGTTTTTTTAGTAATTTTTTTATTATATAATTTGAGTTCTGATAAAATAGTGAACATTTCGTCAATAATATATCAAGATATTATATATATGTATTTTATTCAAATGTGTATTATACAAAATAAAAATATTAATAAACTGTTTCTATCTATTCATAAAAGTTTATATATATATATATATATATATATATATATATATATATATATATATATATATAGTCACCGAGAAAATGAAAACTAGTATATCTATATGGAAACGCATTAAGATGAAGTTTTAATGGCCGTTCTGACTGAATACCTCCACGTACATGGATTTTTCTACCATCTTCCAAACGGGGCCCCAGATCCCAAATGGTACTGGGAATTTTTACGCATAAAAAGGTCAAATTGGGAACTTTTTAAATCTTCTTTACACACTGTTAATTCAAAACAATTTACAAAGAAAGAAAGCATTGTTAAAAAATTCAATAATTCAACAGCCTAACGGGAGATTCAGACAAAATGCTCACCATCGAGTCTGTCATGTCGCCTTATGGGCCCATAGTGTAGTTCTCTCCCTTGCATTGTTTCTACAGCATTCCCTTCCCCCTGTTATTTCAATACAATCTGGGAGTAGCTACTGCCCCCGTGGCCCCTGAAATACGAGGCGGGGGAGATGGCCCAATTCTGAAGTTTTAAAGAAGTGGGGGAGACAAAATTTGAAGTTTCGCCACTGAATACAATGCAATATTATTCAAAGTGAGCATACTCATGTGTCACTTCTCCTTCAAAAGTGAAAGGTAAAAAGTCAGAAAAGTGTTACGCCCTGTAGTCAATTTTGATACTCACAAAAGCAAGAAATTACACTACTATCTAAAAAAATTCCCGTCTAAGATTCATCCATGCCCCTTGTACAAATAAGAGAAAAGTTTAAAAAAATGTTACACCAATCAGAAGGGAATTATCTCAGTAGACGTATCCATGTCAAATAGTAATAAAATTAATCATTTTATCCAATAGTTCATCCTATAAACGTATGAAAGGAGGACTTCTACAATGAAAACAAGTTTTGAGACTGTAACCTATTTTCGACATTGACGTATTTTCTAGATTTGATGTATTCTAGATATTGCCGTTTTGTTATACAACATTTGTACTAAAGCAAACAAAGTAACAGACAAATCTTTTTATCAAATTTGAATACTAATTCATCAGTATTTTAATGATCTGACATCATCTGACATGAAAATTCGCAAAAACCGAAATTTGGCGAGACGGTTCATGTGGCCAAAATATCAGAGTCCAGCATGGACCCTGTTAAATATGAGCCGGACTTTCTTTGATTCTTTAGATCCCTTGCTAAACACAATATAATAATTTCTCTCCCAAAGTCAGTATAGGCATGGATTTTTAGAAAATTTCTGAGTGGGAATTTTTTTATACACTAAAATTGGGGAAAATGGACGGGGGTGGGGGATTCGGAATGGGATTCATAGTTCGGCTCCAAAACAGGTCCCGACATCCCTTAAAGTAAAGAAGGCATTTTCCAAGGTGGCTATATTTCTATCTTGTATACTGTTGTTAAGATGTTTACATGACACGGAGAAACATTTTCCCCGAATAACTTG
Organism: Megalonaias nervosa; assembly: GCA_016617855.1. Lineage (NCBI taxonomy): Eukaryota > Metazoa > Mollusca > Bivalvia > Unionida > Unionidae > Megalonaias > Megalonaias nervosa. The sequence goes on along the minus strand of JAECUM010022927.1, from coordinate 35,669 downwards.
TTCACAGGTACTTGAGCAAAACGGGGGCTCGAGTGACCTAGTGGTCTAAAGCGCTCACCGTTACGGATCACTGCCATCTCACTTCTGTTTGCGTGGGTTCGAGGCTCGGGCTCGGCCAATGTGGGTACTTGAGAAAGCTCACCAGTAGCTTCCCATAAGTCGGTGGTTCTTTCCGGGGTTTTCCCGGGTTCTTCATCCACCAATTATGCTGGTCGCATTGTATAGTATATCTTGTGCTGAAAAATGGCGTTAAACTCCATAACAATAACAACAACTCAGCAAACCAACGGTTTTAGAGAATAAACACCACATTGTTTAGACAATATCAATCTACAGGCGACATATGTCAGCCGTGAGCCTATTGCTAAAGTTAGAGGTGTCAAAGAAAAACGTGCGCTTCATGATCTCGTCTTCTAAGTGATATTTACTGTCAAGCAATTTGAATGATTTTCTCAGAGCGTAGCATCATACAAATACACAGTATTCCCTGTATAACGATAATACGAGCAACTGGCTGATCCAACTATTTTATCGACACACCATTCGAATTTACACTTTACATTTTTTCAAGAATTTGTGATCGGAACATGTTATGTCCCATAGGTTGATTAGATTATCTTTAAACGAATATGAGAAAGAAGTCATTATTAACAGGTTTAAAAAAAAATATCATTTTATTTCATTTTTCTCTTTTTTGTTCGTAATATGCAAGACATGTTACCATTTTCATGCCATTCTTTCCCTCCCTCTGGTCTTAATTCATTACATTCTGCCAGCACTCCTGTGAAACACAAGTGATTTTTCACAAACCTTTAAACGCCACGAGTAAGGCTAATAAAATAAACTGGAATGTCTGGCGGAGATTTAATGGCGGGAGCGATAACAGAGAAATTGGAGATATTTTAGATAAGTGCAAGAGGAGACCGCGGGATGTTCCTGCCCTACGGTGATAGCATGCCACTGATGACCTTGTTGCATTCATTTAACATCGTTTGCTTTGTTATATATTTCTTGCAGGATAAGTAAAATTGATAGTATCGGAACCCGTACCGTTTTGTCATTTTCCCGTCAATGTCATTATTACTTACAAAAGCAGAGAAAAGTCCAACAAAATTAAGAGAATCCATGCAAACAGGTTCCGAAGGTGTGAAATTGCTTCCTTGATTTGAAGGAATGTTTTGCTGCAATCTGATATTATGTACAGTAAACTATATTTCATGTGAGAATAGAGAAAACTGTAAAACTGTTATGAACCAGATAATGTAAATATATTTAATTGTTAGAATTGTGACATCAAAATGATCCAACTGTGAATAATATCATGATTTAAGACACTTGCCTTTTTAGCAAAAATTACCCGAAAAATAAAAAAATCATCTACGGAAACGGTACCACGTAATGATAAATAACATACAGTTGTATGAGAGAGAGAGAGAGAGAGAGAGAGAGAGAGAGAGAGAGAGAGTTGTTGTTGTTGTTGTAGGGTTTAACGCCATTTTTCTGCTCAAGATAGGCTATACATGGCGGCCAGTATTAATGGTGGAGGAAGAACCCGGGAAAATCCCGGAATGAACCACCGACCCACGAGAAGCTACTGGCAAGCTTTCTCACATACCCACATTGGCCGAATCCGAGCCTCGAAACCACTCAGACAGTGATGAGATGGCAGTGATCCGTAACGGTGAGCACTTCAGACCACTCGGGGCCCCAAAGAGAGAGAGTGAGAGAGAGAGAGAGAGAGAGAGAATCAAAAGTTAAGACACAAAGACTAGGTCCGAAGAAAAATAGAAATATTTAATGCGCATATGAAACACGCGGCTCACGTGACACTGATCTTTGCCTCGATTGTTTTGAAATCATCCACTATCTTTAATCGATTTGCTATTAAAACAAAACACACACAACACCACCCCCACCACCAAAAAACGATAATATAACAGAGATGTGGTAATTTCGCCAAAAATTTTAACTTGTCAGTAGTGGACAAACCAGTGCCTATAGATGAATGTTCGTTTATTCTAAAGTTTTACAAGCGAATGCCATTAAGACCAAAATGAATCATATTTGATGACATCATTTACATGGTTTGAACAGGTACTAATTTTCTTGATATGCCAACACAAGCAACAGTGGTAACCTTTTCCTATAATAGTATTAGTTCGCCAATGCGACAAGTGGATAGCATGGCCTTCACAAGTTTCACATCCTACATATAAAAGATTTACCCGTGAAAGGCAATATATAACCAGCAGTGAAACGGTGCGGGCAATCACTGCCTCTTCAGTCATATCTAGGTTCTGGGCCTGGCGCTGTACAGCAAAGCAACACATGGAGGTTTTATGTAGTGTCGAGTCGATTGGAGTAAACCTAATCACTAAACCACCGCGGCTGCCAGTGAATCTACGTGCCTGTAAGCAACCGGGAGTCGTAGATAAAAACCCATCATATTCACCCAGCACGCATGCCGGATTACCAAATAGGCAGAGTAGGCACCGGCCTATGGGCCCCACGCCTTTTAGGGGCCCCGCGACAACGGATCAAAATAATATTGAACAGATTTGATCTTGACGTATTAGGAGATAATTTGCGAGGGGGGCCCCCCGAGATTTCGACTGCCCAGCGGCCTCCACAGGGTTTAATCCGGCACTGCCAGCACGACATAAATATCGATGCAAGCGATTTTTTTTTTCCAACTCGTCTGCTACACACACTGTTTATTATAAATTGTGTATCAATCAAAATACGGTTCAAAATATACGAATATTTTCACTTACTTACCTGCCAAACATTCTTGTTGTTCATTTATTCAGCGGAAATGATCATCAGACATTACACTGAACGATTTGCAAAAAGAGTTTATTTCTCAACAGATCTTTCATGTTACTTCTCTTGTGAGACTCATGTACATCGACCGTTTTACCAGCAGCTGTTTAGGAGCGCGCTAGTCCAGAAAAGATTAAGTAAAAGCAACATACCGGATCGGCGCTTTCAGGAATTTTAATTGCATACAAAAATTTCTAAGTTTATTTCTTAATTTATATTTTAAAAAAAGAATAGTGACTATACATGTTTATTTTTTTATCGTCTCAACTTTAGCCAAATCCCCCAACTATGCTGGGCTACAACAGTGCTTTGTCGAGTTTCTTATCCTGACTCGAACACCAAATATATTCTTACAATAAAAATACCAACATGAATTTGAAAAATTCAATGCAATCACTAGGTTCTTCAGACCTGGAAATGACTTGGCAATTTTCTGCTGCAACTATTTTTGAAAGTGTGAAGATTTTAAAAATAGTGATGCTTTTCTTCTTGGGATCAGTGTATATATATATATATATATATATATATATATATATATATATATATATATATATATATATATATATGTATATATATATGTGTGTGTGTGTGTGTGTGTGTGTGTGTTCATACGTATGTATGTATCCGCTGCAAGTTTCTGGATGAAAGCTAAAATTAGTCTGAACATATTTTATTTCATAAATTTGTAACTGGATATTCCTAGAGGCATGGTATGGAGGATTAATGATTACAACAAAAGCCAGTGGCTTATAATGTTCCTCTTCTAAAACTGAATTTCAGATTGTGGAATGTTGAATAGGTGTATCCAGAGATCAAGGTATCGAGGATTCAATAGATTAATCTGATTCCGTTTCATAAAACTCTATAATCTTAAGACCTCAAAACATCGTCCAGCTGTAAATTTGGTATTTAAAAATACAATTTAAAATCTGTATGACAATGTTGAAATATCAAGCTTGATGCAAATCTTAATTTTAATGCAATTAGCTTATTGTAGTTTACAAATAAAGTCTGAAAATTTGGAGTTGAGTATTAAAAAGGTTGACACGTCTTATGATTAGGTTCAAGGGGATGTTTTCGTAAATTGGCCTCTGTCAAATTTCTTAACTTAACGGCTATGGTGTGACTTTTTCAGCTATTAAAGTTTACTAATTAAAGATAATGATACATTTCGGGTTTGTGTTATTCTTGAACTGATGTCAGGCATGTACACCTTCCATATAGTTACTCTGCAGTATGTAGATAGCGAAATACCAATAGTCGGCTAGAAAGAAGAGCTAGCGTCCCATCGCAGTAAACACGTGGGTTCGGGGCAAGTAGAATATCTCAAAAACGGCTTTTTGGATGACCACTATTTTCGATTACATTAGCCTGTTTAGTACACGTTGTTTTATTGTTGAATTATCATCTAGGACGAGGGCTTGTGTTTGCACTGTGAGCATCACATGGTGTCAAAAATTACCTTCTGACGTGAAAAATGCAGGTATAAATTTGGGGTTGGGGTGCATAAACTTCTGCTATGAACTGCCATTGACTTCTCAAGTCAAGTAGATAATATTCTTATGCTTTATTTTAATACAGCTATCCAAAAACTATGGACATGTTTGACCTCACTTGTGTATTTTATTTTTTATGATTTTTTTTTACACTAGGCCAGAGAATGCGGCCTTAAATTTGTGCATAAAAACTGTCACCTGCCCCTTTAGGTAGACAGGTTTTATCTTGTATAGGGCTTTATGTAATTTCATCTGACAATCTTACGTAAAAAGGGAGACTGGTGTTATACTGTAAAGGGCTTTATGTATTTTCATCTGACAGTCTTACGTAAAAAGGGAGACTAGTGTTATACTGTAAAGGGCTTTATGTAATTTCATCTGACAGTCTTACGTAAAAAGGGAGACTAGTGTTATACTGTAAAGGGCTTTCTGCAATTTCATCTGACACTCTTACGTAAAAAGGGAGACAAGTGTTATACTGTAAAGGGGCTTTATGTAATTTCATCTGACAATCTTACGTAAAAAGGGAGACTAGTGTTATACTGTAAAGGGCTTTCTGTAATTTCATCTGACAGTCTTATGTAAAAAGGGAGACTAGTGTTATACTGTAAAGGTTTTTATGTAATTTCATCTAAGACAATCTTACGTAAATTGGGACTGTATGGATACATATTACTCCCTCGAGTCCAGCTACAGACAACTATAAAAGAAAATGAGGACAAAACAACCCAAAGATTGCCTACAGTAAGTTTTCTTTATAGTTAGATTGTTAATATAAGCCCTGGAAATGCTTAAAATGCAGGAGCTTCCGGGGGCTTTGCTTCGTACATACCATAGATGTTAAAAACGTTAAAATTAAAATAAAAAACGTAAAAAAAACGCGTTTTTCCCTCAAAAAATAAAAAACGAAAAAAAAAAAAAAAACGTTTTAAAAACGTTCAAGTACTTTTTATGCAACACAACAATCAATTTCACTCAACGTCGTTATCACCATCTGACTGATCTGACCACTCTATGGTTTCCTCCATATAATTGATATTGTCCATCTTTGCCTTTAGGCGAAGATTTGCATGCACAAACACTACATCTCGCACTCTCTTGCACTGCATACGGTTTCGCTCTTTCGTATGAATAAACTCAAATGTTGACCAGTTTCTCTCGCAGGCGGAGGCGAACGTCACCTGTGGTAAGACCCTAACTGCAACTTGTTGCAGCTCCGGAACGTGAGCTCCAAATGACATCCACCACCTGTATGTTGGCATTTCTTTAGCAGCTGCAACCGCCATCGGTCGAGCAAATAATCCTTGTCCTGCACGATACACGGCGTGCTGTTGCATGGCTTTCACCTGCGACTGAACGTCGTCACGGTATATTCTTTCTATCATTGCGTGAAAGCCTGCGATGACTTCTTCGTTTTGATGTTGGGAAAAATGAGAATACTCGGGATCGAGCACAAAGCCGGCTGCGTGTAGATCTGTATGTAACATTTTCCATCTGTCCATAACGAACTGGCGAATTTGTTTTTTTCGTGCTGGTGGTAAATCAGCAGCTTCCACAGACTGATCGATTTGGAACATTTTCCAATATACTTTTCCTGTACAAGGTATTTTTCCGTCAGCCAGTCGCAGTAGCTCAACAATCGGCTCACATACTTTAGTTATTGTTTCCACCGAGCTCCAAAACGTTCCATTCAAAATCGTGCTTGTGACTGCCTCGCCTTTCTTTTTATAAACTGCATCATTTAGCCACTTTTTGTACTCACGACTTATCACAGTTTCCTGCAGAGCATCCTTAACTGTACTCAAACGTTGCAGCATAATAAAGTGAGTAGCAAATCTTGTTTCGCCGGGCTTTAGAAGCTCTAGCTCAGAATGATTGCGAAAACATGCTTGGGAATACTGGTGAGTCGTGATGAATTTGACAATATCTTTAGAATCAGTAATTACACTATTTTTACATGGCAGCTTCCCTATGTCTTCAAGTAAAAGATCCAGACAATGAGTCGTGCATGGCGAGAAAACAATATTAGGATATTGCTGCTGTAACATCTTACGAGCTGCAACACAATTTGATGCACTGTCCGTAATAACTTGTACAACACTTTCCATGCCATACGATTCAATGCACTTTGATATCTCGCCAGCAATAAACGATCCGTCTTTGATTTCACCGGAAGTATCCAAAGCATTGAGAAAAATACAGCCGTCACCAGTGGCTGCAAGAAAGTTAACAATGGGTTTGTTCTTCACGTTTGTCCAACCATCAGACATAAGCGTAACTCCGTGCTTGACGGCTTCTTCCTTAAAAGAGGCCATAAATTGTTCCACTTGATGTACTTCCCCAGTTAGCATTTCAGATGAAATTTTTATTCCGTTTGGTACTTTATAGTGAGGACCACATTTTGCCACGGCAGTTATTGCATCCTTAAAATAAGTACTGTCGGCAATAGCGAAAGGTATGCCGCTGGCATAAAACAAACGAGCAACAGCTTTGTCTGCATCCTTTTTCGTAGCACTCGCGAACATAGAGGGTAACGACATCTGCTTCTCACTTGCCTCACTACTAGCGGCTTTTGTGGCTTTATCCAGTGCGTCGAGTTTTCGTTTTTTCGCTTCAGCTTTTAGTCTCACTGACTGCTGCTTCTGTAAGGCCTGCTGCACTTCACATGGAACTTTGGAACATTTGCTGATGCCAAACTTTGGATCTCCAAGTAGGTGACCTCTTATACGTACAACACCACCGTGAAATTCTTTATCACAGTAAATGCAACTAACTTTGCTCAAAGTGACGTTATCTTTTTCATCTAGTACTAAAACATGTTTCCATTCTTCACTTTTTTCTTTCGGCATTTTAACGGCTATACACAAGAAATATTTATTTTAAATTCATAATTTACTATAGACAATCTTAATCGCTACTTGCCCGCTAGTTGTGTATGTAAGGTTTTAGCACGAGCCAGTATCGTTATGTAGCCCAGGCAGCTCGGTCTACAGCCCGAGCTGTCGCAGCAGGAAAATCGATTTTCCAAGAAACACTACCATTATTATGCGGAATATTGACCGAAAAGTTTATAAAAGATGTTTCCGTAGGCAACTAGGCCTATAAACAGACGGTAAATTACTGGTTGGACATCACTGCGATAGACTGTCACCGCATGTGGTCGTTTTTTACCCCCGCGCAGATTGACCCCCGCCGTCACTTGGGACGGCGGCAAACATATTTTGCGCTTCAAACTTGGCGCTGAAGTTGGCCATCTCTCTACTACGAGTTCACGTTACTGCTATGCATAATCTGCACCAGTATAATGATATTTGTTGCCAAACTTCAAAGGGACACTTGCGAGTTGCGACACTGACACCGCTATAACTTGCATAACTTGCGACGAGCAACATTTTCGATGGACCGACCGACCGACCGTGGGAAAATGCAAAATTTTGATTTTCTTCCGAGAATTAGCGACTGAACGAGCAGCAACATTATCAAGCGTGAGAAAATAAAAAAATTCAGGACAGGATTTGGTCAAATTAGTATAAATAAATCAATAAATGAATAAAAAAACGAAGTTTTTTGGAGAAAATAAACAACGTAAAAAAAGTTCCGAAAAATAAAAAACAAAAAAAACGAGTTTTTTTGGAAAAAATAAAAAAACCGTAAAAAAACGTTTTTAACAACTATGGTACATACTTGTTTAGACCCCCACCACCTGCGTCATAGAGGGCGATCACGGGCCCTGGGGTAAGAAACACCCGGGCCTCTCCTAGTTCTTGTTCAAACAAAAATTTGTCTTGTCGGCCTTGCCCACCCCTATGATACTTCTGTAGCTGCCACTAATTCGTACAGCAGCATAATCGTGCAAAATATTCACATTTAAACATCCAGCTCTGCAGACAAAGTGACGGTCTGTGTCACCGTTATGCCGAAAACACTGTACATTACAAAAGAGACGATCTTTATTACCGTTAAGCAGAAAACACAGTACATTATAAAAGTGACGGTGTGTGTCACCGTTATGCATAAAACACAGTACATTATTAAAGTGACGGTCTGTTGTCACCGTTATGCAAGTCATCAGAAAACACAGTACGTTATAAAAGTGACGGTCTGTGTCACCGTTAAATAATTCATTAGAAAACACGTTACATTACAAATGAGACGGTTTTTGTAACCGTTATGTAAGTTAAACATTTACATTATAAAACAGATACATGTAAGTAACTTTCCTTCTCAAAATATATACCTGTTTATAATATGTTATATTCCTCCTTGAATGTGGTGCACCTGAAGGTAATTCAAACCCAAACGCCGCTCCACACCTCCCAAAAAAACCCTTTCCAATATGTAAAATAACCTTTTGCCTAAAAGTTCAAGCCATGTGTGGTTATAGATAAAGCTACTGCAGCAAAATATTTATACATTTATGTCCAACAGACAAGTATCTTTCAGATTTCATTGGTTTACTTCAAAGGTTTTTCTAATCAACAGAGATTGGATGCATGCATTGTAACACATTATTTCCATCACATTCTCTCTCTCTCTCTCTCTCTCTCTCTCTCTCTCTCTCTCTCTCCAGCTAGTGTAATTACAAAAATTTACCTGCGATAAATCTGGCAAAATCGATCAGCTCGTGAAGTGATTAATCGAAGTGATATTTACGTGAATCCTGAACTCAGAACTATTTTTTTAAGACATTCCCTAGAACGACTGTCCCTGTTACAAAGGCACGGACACCCGGTTGGTCCTTTGTGTACTGCTGGAATGAGGCGCATATAAGGTGAATCATTGTTATATATGTCATGGGATAAGTGCAGGTTAACTCTTTGAACTGGCTGTCCATTTGTTTAGTGTCCGACATAGGGGCTCCAAAAGGGATAATATTTATGAATATTCCAGAAACAACAAATTGAATAAAATGACAAGTGGTAGCATACACCGACAGCGAAACTGAGATTTAAAAAAAAAAAGTAGATTCTGAAATTATCGTAAAATCTGAAAAAAATGAGCAATCACATTAGCTGGTTGCAAGCTGGAATAAATATTATTACCACGATACTGAGCGATATGTTCTCAAAGTGACCGCAACAGATTTGGAGAAAACAAACGCTACAAAAGATACTTTGGGGATAGAAGCTGTATTTATTTTTTTTATTATTTTAAAAGTATCAATATTTTTGGTATCTTCCGCCGCAAAAGTTACTTTAACGAAGTTTTTGGTGTAAAGACTGCATTGACTGCATTCCGAAACTAGAGCAAAATTATGCTGGGAAGGTAGAAAATTATATCACTTTGATTAGAACTTTAAACGGAATGTGACGGGAAAAGTAGTATGTTTGTGCGATTGTTTCGCAAATTTTGATCCTGCCGACGAAATGTTTTGTCTGTTCCCATTAACTCTAGTTTCTGGTAAGACGGAATAATCGGCCGAACTATATTGTTAATTATATAAACAAAGTAAATCAGAAAATCGGAGTTCTCTTTTGTGACACCCATACTCACTGATACAGTTATTCTTCCTAGCATGCACTCTTGAAAACGACGACGTCAGTACAAGGGTGAGAACTAAAGTAAACACTTATTTTCTAACCTTTTCTAACCTTATCTACGTTTATCTTAAAACATCCGCACAAGTCAACATCTGCAAAATTAGACTGCGAAATCAAGTTCCAGGATCATAATACAGTTTATCCCTAATCTATCAACTTCAAAAGTGTCTATAGATTATAAAGCTGGCCAAATCTAGCAGGATATGCCTGGGGATGTAACCCAAGGACGTTATAACATCTCTCATTACTGTGAACTGACGATATTCAACATTGTAAGTAATAGCACTTCCCTGATAGGATTACCAACAGGACTGGGAAAAAGTGGTCTCAGTTGGGAGGTGGTCTTAATCTGTACAACAAAACTGTCTCATAGTACTGGGATTAAACAAACGTGGTTGTTGTGGGGGGAGTGATCACAACTGAAGATTTGCTCTATTTACTCTATTTAGAACTGAGTTGGAACTGGATGACAGAGTTCAAAAGCTTAAGGGACTGGTCATTAATTGGGGTTGGGGTAGACCAACAAGTAGGTCTCCACTTTTCTTTTCTGACAGCTGTCAGAAAAAAAAGCTGAGACCTACTTGTTGGTCTAGGGTTGGGGAGGACTTTATTTTAAAAAGAAAAACAAAATAAAAACCCAAAACACCCCCCTCCAAAAAAACCCGTGTTACCTAAGTTGTGGGGGAGGGAGGGGTGTTTCGGCAACTAGGATGGAATTGTCAACATTTTCGACATTTAACTGGTTATCGCCTGAATTCAAAACCAAATGTTTATATGTAGGATTTCTGTCAACTTGCTTGTCCAGACAAAAGCCCATTATAGGTTTGTTTTGGGGTTTTTGAGTGGTTTTTTTTAGGCCCCATCATATTAACGGGCTTTTCCCACCACCTTACTAAGGGACCGACTATTTTGATTCTTGAACAGGATGGAGGAGAGAGGCTTGGATTTTCTTTCGAGCTATAATTTTGTTTTCTTACACGTGAAAATATTTTTTGAACTAATATAATAAATATAATGTTCTTTTTTTTCAATCGATCTGAGCAAGAATATTTGGTTTAAGTTACGTGTGTGCCGATTTTTTTTTTGATTTTTTTTTTTTTTTTTTTTTCCTTTCTTAAAACTCTCATTCCCCAAAAACTAAATTGTCGGTCACTGATGAAATTCTTGTCCAGTATATGATTCTTAAGTATATAATACAAAACTACCTCCCACTGGAAGCCCCTTCATCATGGCTACTTCCCATCAAAGTGAAAAATGCAGTGACTCCTCCCACTCCTGTTACTTACCAAGGGGCGGACAGCACATGAAACATGACAACTGTTGCAGATGCTTATCTAACTGCATAAAAGCTCAATACTATTTTTTTTAGACAAATATTCAACCCTTACCGATGGTCTAGAATGTTCCAGTCCTCACACAGAAAGTGGGGCGCACATTTCAATATTTGCAATCTCAATCTCACAACACAAGGACGAAATGAAATGACTGGCAAAAGTAACTATTTTTTAAAAAAGTAAAAAAGTAAACATGGGCAAGGAAACCAAATCGCTAGAGCCCAAGTTCAAGCAAGCAAGAGTCCGGGCATGGAAACCGTCTCAATTCGCTGCATTCTTGAGGAGGGAGTATGAGCCTAGGCTCAAGCAAGCAAAGAGACAACTCGTAAAATATGAAAGAACAGAACAAATAATAAACGCGTCAAAATTTACCTAAAAAATCTAAACTTATATTACTTATTTTATTTCAACACAATAACACATACACAAGAGTAGACAGGGAAAAAACATAAATAAACATTAATATTTAGAAATTACGAGGGGACATCTTAGCTAAATCTTAACCAGCATATTATTGCTTCGACATGGCTTATAGGTAGGTGCCCACATAAAATTTAAAGGTAAAATAACAGTGATAACAGTCCAGTAAGTAGAATGCGTGGTCTGTGGCATAAACGGATTAAATACCTTAACGGGATATACCAGTGGTGGTCTACACCAGAAAGTAGATATTTGTGATAACTTAGATTCGCACATGGATGGTAGTTGTTGACGAGGAAACGTGATTGGCCCCAGGTCCTGGTAAGATTGTTATGTTCAAATACCACGATTTAACTAAACTCAGTCATCAACCATTGGGTAATCATTTCTGTCAACAAACAATGCGTTAAGTACAAGCGATGATCTGGATAGCTTAACTATCGTAAGAAAAGATGAAACTACCGACCGTATCAAAGAAATTCCTACGCGCTTAAGGCTAAACTTCTAGAAGAAAACAGTCACAATTATCTTCTAAAGTAAATCTATGACCTATACTGCCATGTGAAATAAGGTGCTAGATTATATCGCATGTTTACAACAGGTATATGCATACTTGATTGTATTTATGGAGGATGGCAAAATATATCCCCAATGATGTTATTATTGTTGTCATGTTATTTAACACTATTTTCAGCACATGTTAGACTACACATGGCGGCTTGTATAACTGGTGCTGGAAGAACCTGGAAAGAACCAACTACTCACGAGAGGCGTATGGGAAACTTTCTCACTTCTCCATTGCTAAGGATTTTAATGGTGAGTACCGTCTATACTGGCCTATAAGTCGATTGAAACTGCACACAACAAAGTTCTTGATCTGCCGTAGAATAACGCGCCTGCAGACCAGGGTCTATGTTGTTTGTTCTACTATTACTCGTAACAAACCGCATAGACCCAGATATGTCGTCGCATTATGCGACGGCAGATCTGGGTCTGTGCAGTTGGAGTCGTGTTGTAAACGAGTACGTACGGTATATAGAGTCGATAAGTAATTAAAATATTAAAACCAAATTTTTTAAGGAATTTTTAAAATCAAACGTAAAATAATAAAAGAAAACAAAACCAGCTCAGAATTATATCGAGAGTTTGATCTGTGTGCTGAGATTTTTTCGTGAATGTATTACGTCGAAAAAGAGAACAGCGATGTGAAAAATACATTGACCTCTATCGTTCTTACTGTATGTAATGTGGTGAATTTTGAAGACGTATTGAAACTTAAGGTTGAATAAACTGTGCTTTGAAGTTATCATAGTCAAGCCAGAAAGGTCTTGAGAAAGTTCACTGATATTTCACTTATTTCATCTCTGAAACATAAAATGGTCTACGTTTAAGCTTCAGTAGAATTGACCGAGTCATTGTAACGGTTTAGTGACACAGAGTACATAGAATTTCCGACTGTATCGGATGGAAGAGGACTTTATGTCAAATAATTGATCTTCAAAGGAAAGCTAATTGCAGCATATTTTAGGCTGGTGAAATCTGATGAAAGACATGATTATTTGGGGAGAATTTTAGGAACAGTTACTTCCGATTGGTCAGTAAAAATTAAGGCGTACACTTTGGGAGACTGGGGATTTAGGGTACCACTTGCTCAGAATTCTTTAGTTCGATTCTTGCCTTGTGAGAAGACAAAAGGTCAGACTCCTTGGGAAACTTGAGAATAGTGTTTTCCCTCGTTGAAAGGCCCGATAGCTGTCTTAAAAAGGAAGACAGGCTATAATGCTAGGACGCACGGTTTGTGTGGAAAGAAATAGCATTAAGGTACGCAATTTTAGTTTCTATATAATAGTCAATTTCATTTGTTTGTTTTTTTGCAAATGTGTTGATATGCTTATGATTCACGCATGTATCGTGTATTCATTTCGTAGGACTCTGTTGATATGTTAGAGTGTTATGCAATTTAATTCTTTAATTTTACAGTTATTAGTTCATTAAGAGAATTGACGGATTGCATGTAATCAAATATTCAATGTGTAGAATTCCATAGGAATTTATGATGTAACCCAAAGAATGCTCAAATATGCAGTATTTCATAGGGATTTATGAATTAACCCTAATATTCAATGTGTCATATTTTTTTATGATTACATAAATTGATTTCCTGTGTAGGATGATACTGTTATCGTGAGTTAATGACAATTGTATATTTATATATGATTTTTTAATGCTTAAATGATCTTGCAGGTTATTGGTTACTGTAGCTAGATTTAGTGAATATTATGCCATAAGTGATTGAACATTTATCTTATTGGACAGAATTGACTAGTCAAATGTAAATAAGACGTGTAGTAATGTATGCTGGTATATACGGCCGCATTTGTCTGTAGAGAGCACGTGGTAATTTCTAATCAATTGCCGTGCGGCGAGGGCAATGAACTGCCGAGCTAAGGTCGTTTGTACTAAATATAACGGTTGTACCTTACAGAAATCTGTAAGGACAGTTATTTGTTAAGATCACATTATGTCAGAATTTATGCAGTGTGAATCGCTAATCTGACTACGAACAAAGAGAGTTCATATATATATATATATATATATATATATATATATATATATATATATAAGTGGTGGAACTAGTCTAGCTTGAGACATACTCTTATATTTAAGGAAACAACTTTATATTCTACCGAGAAGAGAAGTAAAAGGAAAACCCGATGAGTCAGAGGGAAATCCGCAACTAGGAGAGGTCGGAAGAATCAGGGGTCAGAAAGGGGACCAAAGCGCACGCATTAGACGTGGAAAACAAGACAAGAGGAGACAGACATCAGGTGATGCTGTCAAGCGTGGAATTGTACTCTCTAATTCAGTACTCGTAACATGATGTAAATTGAACACTGCGACTAAATTCTATCAATGTAAATATGTTGGATTGAAAGGTGAAATTTTGGTTATGTATTAATTGATTACATTTATTTTAGTAAATCTGTTGGATTGAAAAGTGAAATTTTGGTTATGTATTAATTGATTAAATTTATTTTTATTTATTGGTAAAGGGGGCTCGTAGTTTATTTCTTTCAGTAGCCTTGCTCAGCTATCTGTTAACGTTCCATCTATCCGTCCACACTGGGCAATAACACCGTGGAAGTCATTCCCTAGTTAACGATCGCCAAATCAATTAAGGAGGCTTTAATGTTTTAAAGCCCCCGTTACACTGTAAATGACTGATTCTGTGTGCAATTTTACGGATTTGTATATAAATATTTTTGTAACTGGACTCATCTACGTGTGCATGTAAAATAACGATGCAGTGGATCACCGTGAGTATTGCACAACGTGGGATGGCTGTCAAATAAAAAAATAAATAACTCGACCTAACATCATAGTAAGAAATTAGGTACTTTAACCTTCTTTCTTCTTATAACCACTTAAATTATTTCAAGTTAAAGGCAGCCAGAGTCACTGTAGAGATGGTTTTAATCTAATGCCAGCGAAAATGCTTTCATTAATCAAATTCCATCCACTTACATTAATTTGACGAAACAAGTGTTAGCTCTCCATAAAGGCTTACCTAACCATGGCCTTTGTTTCAGAGGTTGCGTGGGACCAGGACTGCAGTGCCTGCTTTTTTGCGATACGATGAATATCACGATACATTGGTGAGGAAACAATAGATACCTAGTTATGTATCATACCAGTTGTAAGGGTGCAAATTTCTGTCGATCTATGAAGAGAACATTATTTGGGCTGATGAACGATTAATTAGATTTATGGAGACCGTGGCGTGTTAAATCACCATAATGTACGGATTGTTAACGGCTGTGTCCGGAGAGAAACGATTCTTAATTAAACATTCATTTATTTAACAAGTCAGACAAACTGTAAGGAGAGGGATAACTTCGGTCTTGTATCGGAATTGTCAGATTTGAGATTTTCCAGAATTAGTTATTTGGGAATCTAGAGGTCACGCAGACTACAATTTGGCGCCGAAGTTATAAAAGGCGGGAGATATATTTAATCCGGATTAGTTACGCTAGATAAGGGGCGTGGTTCCCACACGAAAATTCTTGGGTTTAATATGTCCCATCACAAAATTGTAGTCAGTCTACACGTTTCTGCAAGAAAAAACAAATGTAGGAGACTCCGAGTTTGAATTTAGAAGAAATTCACTCGTAAAATAATTATCCAAGGAATCAGATGTCTGGAAAGTCGACGGACACGATTTTGGCTGTAGAAACGAGCGAAGCTTGAAAACACAAGGTATTTTGCGCCAGTCTCATGTAATTCATTGATATCAATATAACGATTTGTTTGATTTATTTGCTTATATTTGCATGAATTTATTTGTTTAAATTCGTAGGTCAATTTTCTTGATATGAATACAACTGTTTGAGTTCATCTATATGAATCCGTACAATGATATTCTTTACACGAGTTTGACGAATTGTTTGAACGTATCGTCTTGATTGTTTTGGAAGATATGTATCTAAGAATTTCATGCCTTATATTAGTTGATATGAGTTACGAGAATTCGTGTGAATTCACCGACCTTAGATGATTTCACGTATGATAAAGACTTGAGTGCGTATTGGCTGAAATTAACGTTGCTAAAGACTTAAACGTGTGTATTCGCTAGAATTAACGTAGTTAAGCCATGTAATGAATTTCATTCATTCACTTGTGTATTTGAGACGGGAACAGAACTGTTCTGTGTTCCGGGATGTTAATGTGAGTCAGGTTGAAATTGCCGTTAGGAAGTACATTAATCTTATGAAACTAGGTTTGTTTATGGTCTGCCATGTGTAGCTAGACCAGATAGCCTTTGGTATCTGTTTGAATTCCGATAGAACTATATCAGACATAACGAGAGGGGGAGTAATGATCTTTTCCCAGTAGGATATCTGACAGAAGATTTAGGTTGCTTCTTTGTTTATTTTTGGAAGGTGAATAGCTCCACGCGACGTATCCACGTACCTACCTACCGAAGTATCTACGTATCACGTACTTACATATCCACCTACCCACACAAAGTTCAAGGACCGAAAGAGGCGAGACAATAGAGTTTGGAGAAGGGAAAAGTGGAAAGGATCAAGACAAACAGTCGCAATGAAGTTGGAGAACAGTCACAATGAATTTGGAATGAACCGGAAATAATCAGGTTATGCAGTTGTACAAGGCAATGACTTCGATTGTTCACTCGATTCTATGATGAACTAATTCTATCATTTAAAACAGATCGGCTATTTATATAAGTATATTTGTGTTTGAAATTCGGTGAATGATTTATTTAAAAAAGAAGTGTATCTTCCTAATGTAATGCATTGTCACGGTTATTTATGTAATTGATTAAAATTGTTATTTTCATGTACGGGGGCTCGTGTCATTCTGTTTTTTTATATCTGCTCGGATCTCTATCTATCTCACCTATAAGTTTCATACTTTATATTAATATTTACTCGATCCGGGCAATAACACCGAAGGTGATCACCCTCTAGATAGCGATTATCAAATTTCCACTGCAACCTACCCCCAACAAAGTGGGGGCACGTAGCACCAGTTAGTAAGCGATATAAATACATATTGCGATACAGGATTTTGTTTGTTTGTTCGTTTGTTTGTGGTTTTCAACGGTACTTGTCACTAATTACTGGCAATAGCATGCCCACTGGAGATGAAAGCTGAGTGCCTTTCACACGGACACAATGAGGCAGCCGACCCAGGATTGCCTGGGTAGGAATCGCACCCACGACCTTTGAATTACGAGTCCAACGGTCTAGCGACTGAGCTACTGCAGCTCCCTTGCGATACAGGAGTGTCGATACAATACGCATCCCGAAACTGACTCTTACTTTGTCCATTTCTCTCTGCATATATTACACATGTTGCTGTGTTGGCGATGAAAGTGTGGGGCATTGTTACTAGTATTACCAGAAGATATCATGACTGTTTGCAGATTCTACATATGGTTTTGTTAGTAACTGTGCAATGCCTTTGTAATTGTTTGACTGCTGAAACACGAAATATTTCCAGATGGGAGCTTCAAGTACAAATAAGAGATTTATGGGTAAATTACGTCCACCATTTTGGTCTTAGCAAAATATGATGTGACCGAAAGCTACAATTTTTTGCACAGGCATTAAATACCGAAAATATTTTTCATACTTGAGTTTGTAATAAAAATAGAAATGTTCAACATATAATTATTTATTATTTTATATGACCATATCCAACTAAAGAACGATGGGGGTGGGGGGAGGTTGTCATGAAAACTGATTGCTAAGTAGGGGAACCGGTCTGGTAACTAATGTCTAACTGATGCACAATAATATGCAACAACGCCCAAAAGCTTTAATACATTTATTGAATAGACACAACGCTCTTCAGTTTTCTTTATCTTCTCAATTTTAGTTCACGTCTCTTGTCATACATCCATTTTAAGCGGTACTACAACGATGTATTGTCACATACGCAATGCAATATCGGAGTATGCAGTAGTACATATGGCGATGCAGTATACAGTCGCAGAAAATATAGCAATGCCAATACGTATCGAGGAATCGTTACACCTCTACATGGAACTCAGAAAAATATGAATTCACATACATATAGCAAGTCTTAATTACTTTATGGGTTACTGCTTGTTATCCACATGTCTCTGAAAAGATCTGTGGCGTGTCCAACAATGTAACTGTACTCTTTCAGGCGCTAAGTGGAAATCTATTAGTTAAGAGTTCATTTCAGCTTACTGCATAATACGATATTAAGAGGGCCTATATCGGACCGTGGAGGGTCAAAGGGCGGAGGTTGATGTTCAAATAAAGCCTAATCAGGCACGTAGAATCCCAAATCTCCAAAGTAAATATTGTAACACGCCAGTGGTCTAAAAGCACCTAGTTTAAGTTACATCAAAACCGAGCGAAAGAAAAGCAATGTCGGACAAACTCAGTGAGTATGGCTTGAAGTCGTTGTTTCCACCATTTCCAAGGATCTTAACACGATAGTCGTTCTCGATTAAAATGTTCTTAAGCGCGCCATTGACTAAAAAAATTGTCCACTAATCAGACAAAGGACCATTCATGTGACTGTAATTTCACTTGAGTATGGGATTGTTCCCGCCCAATACCGTTATGATCCACCGCAGCCGCAGATGGGCCTCCCACACCATGTACCATCATCCAACACGACTCACACACTTATCAAAGAGAACCACTCTAATCCCAGACCATTAAAAAGCCACACGTGACAATATCCCGAAAACAAAAAGCAAACAATCGCCAAAATCACAAAGACGTAGATCCAAATAGCAGATGCGCAAGACCTATTAAATTACTTAAACAGGGGTTATGCGTGGCCCTATTCGGCCAAATAATCCAAGGCATGTGTTCATTTAAGGATCATATCGGGAGGTGTGTAAGCAGGGCACATAAGGGGCTAAAGAAGGACAAGGCCTTGATATAGATGTTCTAATAGGGCTATGTCAGGGGAAATAGGGTTAAAACAATCCGAGGTAGATGTTCAAACATGGATTATAGTTGGCAGTATAGGGTACAAATTGATGGGTAGATGGATGTTTAAACAGGGCCTATAAAGGGCTACAGACAATTAAAAAAATCTAATGTTGCTGTTTAAATAGGTTTGAGCAGCCGCGGAGGCTCAGTGGTTAAAGTGGTGGCTTCATGAACAAAAGAAAGTAGCTTTGGTTTTCACCACTGGATCAACCCAGATCAGTTAGCATGGTGTATCATTGAGCAATGCACTTAACGCCGCTTGCCTCGGCACAACAAGACCTTCATGTGTTGCAGTATCTAAAATGCCAAATCAAACCAATCAGACAAAGCTATTATCGGGGCTAATATAGTCAAAGATCCGAAAAGTATGATCAGACAGGGCCTATATTAGGGCTCAATCATATGTAGATGGTCAAAGGCCCCCAAGAAAAGGTCGTAGCGGGTAAACGATTGCTACGTATCCCCCCTCCCCTCCTCCCCCCCTCCCCCCGCTTTGTTAGGGGTGGGTTGTAGTGGAAATTTGGTTATCGTTATCTAGAGGGTGATCGCCTTCGGTGTTATTGCCCGGATCGAGAAAATATCAATATAATGTGTGAAACTTATAGGTGGGATAGATAGAGATCCGAGCAGATATATAAAACAGAATGACACGAGCTCCCGTATATGGAAAAAATAACAATTTAATCGATTACATAAACAACCGTCATAATGCCTACATTAGGAAGATACACTTCTTTTTTAAATAAATCATTCACCGAATTTCAAAGCACAAATACTTGTATAAATAGCCGATCTGTTTTAAATGATAGAATTAGTTCATCATAGAATCGAGTGAATAATCGAAGCCATTGCCCTGGTACAACTTCATAACCTGATTATTTCCGGTTCATTCCAAATTCACTGTGACTGTTCTCCAACTTTTCTGTGACTGTTCGTCTTGGCCCTTTCCACTTTACCCTTCTACAAACTCTTTATTGTCTCGCCTCTTTCGGTCCTTGAACTTTGTGTGGGTAGGTGGATATGTAAGTACGTGATACGTAGATACTTCGATAGGTCGATACGTGGATCCGTCCTGTAGAGTTATTTCACCTTCCAAATATAAACAAAGAAGCAACCTAAATCTTCTGTCAGATATCCTACTGGGAAAAGATCATTACTCCCCCTCTCGTTATGTCAGATATAGTTCTATAATAATTCAAACAGATACCAAAGGCTATCTGGTCAAGCTAAACATGGCAGACCACAAACAAACCTAGTTTCATAAGATTAATGTACTTCCTAACGGCTATTTCATCCTGACTCGCATCAACATCCCCCCGAGACATCAGTTCCGGTCTCGTCTCAATTACACAAATGAATGAATGGAATTCATTACATGGCTTAACTACATTATTTCTAGCGAATACATACATTCAAATCTCTAGCATATATGAAATCTCACTTCAAGGTTTAACGACGTTAATTTCAGTCAAAACGCACTCAAGATTTTATCATACGTGAAATCATCTAAGGTCGGTGAATTCACACGGATTCTCATAACTCATATCAACTAAGGTAAGGCATGAAATTCTTAGATACATATTTTCCAAAACAATCAAGACGACACATTCAAACAATTCGTCAAACTCATATAAAGAATATCATTGTACGGATTCATACAGATGAACTCACACAGTTTTATTCATATCAAGAAAATTGAACTACGAATTTAAACAAATAAATTCATGCAAATATAAGCAAATAAATCAAACAAATCGTTATATTGATATCAATGAATTACATGAGACTGGCGCAAAATACCTTGTGTTTTCAAGCTTCGCTCGCTTCTACAGCCAAAATTGTGTCCGTTGACTTTCCAGACATCCGATCCCTTGGATAATTATTTTACGAGTGAATTTTTTCTAAATTCAACCTCGGAGTCTCCTACATTTGTTTTTTCTTGCAGAAAAGTGTAGACTGACTAAACTTTTGTGATGGGACATATTAAAACCAAGGATTTCGTGTGGGAATCACGCCCCTTATCTAGCGTAACCAATCCGGATTAAATATCTTTCCCGCCTTTAATAACTAGGCGCCAAATTTGTAGTCTTCGTGACCTCTAAATTCTCAAAATAACTAATTCTGGAAAATTTCAAAATCTGACAATTCCGATATAAGATCAGTCTGTCTGACGGTTAAATAAACGAATGTTTAATTAAGAATCGTTTCTCTCCTGACACAGCCATTATAAATCTGTGCATTATGGTGATTTAAACACGCGCCGGTCCGCATAAATCTAATTAATCATTCACCTGCCCAAATTAATGTGCTCTTCATAGATCGACAGAAATTTGCACCCTTACAACGATGTCAAAGGCCGCCTACAAAAGGTCTCAGCGGGTAAACGATGTCAAAGGCCGCCTACAAAGGTCGTATGGGGTAAACGATGTCAAAGGCTTCCTACAAAAGGTCATAGCGGGTAAACGATGTCAAAGGCCGCATACAAAAGATCATAGCGGGTAAGCGATCTGAGGTCGATGTTAAAATGGGGTCAATATATGGCCCAAAAAAATGTGTCGAATATCCAAAGTAGATGTTCCAACAGGACCTATATAGTGCCGTAGAATATCAGAGATCCGACGTAGTTGTTCAAAATGGCCATGAGAACGTAGAAGGGCAAAACATTTGAATTTGATGATTAAAATGGCGTATAAATGCCTCTTTGAGGCAGGTAGATGTTCTATTTGATCTATATAGCACTTAGATCCGAAGAACGTGTTCAAAAGCGACTATATGCAGAACCGCAGATGTCAACTGTCCAAATTAAATAACTCGCATGGGCTATTCTATGGATGCAAAGAGTCAAAAAATCCAAAATAAATAACTTGCATGGGCTATTCTGTGGATGCAGAGTCAAAAGTCCAAAATAAATAACTCGCGTGTGTTATTCTGTGAATGCAGAGAGTCAAAAATCCTAAATAAGAACTCTCATGTGTTATTCTGTGGACGAAGAGAGTCAAAAATCAAAAATAAATACTCACGTGTGTTATTCTGTGGATGAAGAATCCAAAATCCAAAATGAATAATAGCATGTGCTATTCTGTGGATGTAGCGTTGTAAAGATTCAAGGCAGATGTTCAAAGGTATATAGGACTGTTAATCGTAAAATGGTCATTTGCTGAAAATCACCTATATGAGACCGAACAGGGTATAAAAATACTCATTAAATGTTAACAACCAAGTTTTATTGGGCTGTGGGAGGTCGAAAACACGAAGATCCTAAATCTGACGAATCAAATAAAAAAACAAATAAATAAATAAGGACAATATTATTTAGTTAAAGCTGGGATTCGTTGCTGGACAAATCATATTTAACCTGGAAAATATTCTGTAAAGATAATGGGACAGATATTGAAGTGGAGGGAAAATATCCGTTTTGTACACGTAACTGTAATGTCGCTCCGCATAAAAATGTACTACAGACCACATGCGCAATGAAAAGATTAATCACGGACTGACAGGAAGTTAAGATGTTGATGGGAATACAATTTTTGACTCGATTCACAATATGTATTCATCTGATCTTTCTAATGCCCATATTGAAAAAAAAAAGAAAAAAACCCACACACTGTATCAGCGAATTTTGTGATATATTATGTATGACAAGGAGAGAATGTTGTTACAAAATCAGATATGTAGGTGACGGGCCTTCGTCTGAGATGCATGACCCAGATTTCTGCTATTACCACACACCATCATAATAATTGTAACTGACAATTCATATTTCTAATTGTAGGCCTCAACAAATTACTAGAGATTAGTTCCAGTCATCTTTCTGTCTAAAACGTTACCACTATTAGAAGCCTGTGTAACAATATATATTCTATGTACAATACAACGTGCTAAAAGCCTGAGAATTTAATTTATGTCGCCAAAAATAACTAACGATAAACTTAATAAAACTCTACTTTCCACAACCAAGCTTCCTTCTTTGCAAACAATATTTTGTAATATTAATGTCTGCTTTTGTACAGTATTCAATAATATGTTTCTTCATACAAAATTGGTCTGAGATGATATTTACTCTGTCTGATTACAATCGAAGTCTACATATAATAAGTGGATCTGACAGGCACAGCTGAAGGTTCTGATTCCAATCAAGGTCTACATGCACCAAGTGGATCTGACAGGCACCACTAAAGTTTCTGATTACAATCGAGGTCTACATATAATAAGTGGATCTGACAGGTACTGACAAATGTTATGATTACAATCGAGGTAGGTTCTGATTACAATCGAGGTCTACATATAATAACTAGATCTGACATACAACGATAAAGTCTCTGATTACAATCGAGGTGTACATACACCAAGTGGACTTGACAGGCACCTCTAAAGGTTCTGATTACAATCGAGGTCTACATATAAAAAGTGGATTTGACATATTCCGATAACGGTTCATGTTCTAGGTACACATTTTATTAGGTACTAGTGCCCATGATAACTTCCTTTTCAGTCGACCAATGAGAGGATAGTATTCAATTCAGCCTGTCGCGCTTGCACATTAAGCCAGAGCTATGTCATTGTCAAGTGCACTATTATGGGGTTGGCATTCTCTGAAGGTGGAATAGTAAGTCAACTTTGATGCTGTCCTTAAAACAGTCGAATTTCTGAGCTAAACGTCCTTGCTGAAATTAATACGGTACTTTGCGCCAAGTGTAATCCGAGATATACCAGTGTCAGTTCTTGAATGTGTCGCAAGAGAAATGAAAGTGTCCTCCCTCCTCGTGTATTATATGTTGTTGTTTTGGGGCGAACACTATTTCTCAGTACAAGATCACAGGGGTTCGTACCGTTGCTTACAATTTACCGTCATACATGTACTATATAATAACTGCAAGGGAGGACACGTGTCTCCTTTCTCGCGCGAACTATTTAAGAATAAACGCTGATATTTCAAGCTACATTTCGCGTAGCGTAATAATTTTGGTACCGATGTTTAGCCCAGGCATTCGACTTTGTATGCGTATCCGAAGTTTGGCTTACTATCATACCTTTAAGGAATGCCAGACCATTTTTCCACGGTACTGCCCGACATGGCCCTGATCGCGCCCGCTTAATATGCAAGTGAAATCCCGCTGAATGAAATACTGTCCTCTCACTGGTTAAAAGAAAATGACGTCCTGAATTTGTTTATAACTTATTTCCAGTTGGCCAATGAGAAGGGAGTATGAATGGATCAGCGCGTTGTAAGCAACGATACGACCCCCTGTGTACAAGATAGGCTATACATGACGGCCAGTATAAATGGTGGAGGAAGAACCCGGAAAAATCTCAGTAATAACGACCGACCCAGAGGAAACTACTGGCAACTCACATACCCATATATATATATATATATATATATATATATATATATATATATATATATATATATATTACATACTTGTATGCAGCGATACTAGCCCCTGTGATTAAAAGACAGTAGTCGGGAAGCATTCATCGTGGAAGGAAACTGTGAACACACGACTAGTTGTCTTCGCTAGCCAAGGTTCCGATATGATAACTCTATCAATGGGGCTATCATATTGGAACCCATGGCTAGCGAAGATGATGACTAGTAGGCCTTCTGCCGCACACAGTAACTAAGTGGTTTCATGCCAAATTAAGAAAAGGTAAAGAAAAGATATTTTTTGAAAAATAATAAGTAAAATCAAAACAAGAGTTCCTTTAAGGGACTGACGCTCTACTGGGCGAAAATAATTTCCAGGAATTCAAGATAAGACCAATTCTTCCTTTTAACAGATGAGTGCTGAAACCATCTCTGATATTCTTCAGCAGTAACAAGATTGTCAAATTAGCCGCTGTGCTGCACATATTCGATGAAAGCTTGGTATCTTTTTCATTTAGAACCAAGTAGATATTATTGGAAGCCTTTTGGTAAAAACCCAATATCATCATGACCTCTCATTCAGGGGGAGTAGTGATAACAAGATTGTTTTTAAAACAGTCGTTTTGCCAGTCATAATGGATCTACAACTGCCGCCATTTTCATTTAGGACTAAATAGGTATCATAAGAAGTCTACTGGTGAAACCCCCATGTTAAAATACCATCCATTTGGGAGGAGTAGAAATAACAATATTTTCAAGAGAGCTAGACCAACTCAATACCATAAGAATTCTTTTGATGAAAGCACCATGTCAAAATCACTTTCCATTTATAAGATTTAAGAAAAGTTGAGAAAACAAAATTTTCAAGATGGACACATATTGGACATCATATCACCGCCATTTTAATTAAAGGATTAGCATAAGATTAAAATAAGTCTTTTAGTGAAAACCATGCTGATCTCAGCATTCGATCTGCAGAAGTAATGATGACAAACTATTCATACTGGACATCAGGTTTGCACCATAGGACTAAACAGACATCATACAAAGTCTTCTGGTGAAAAGCCCATGTCAACAGGACTTTCCATTAAGAAGGAATAGTGATAACAACAGTTTCAAAATTGCCACTGTGACAGCCATATTGGACCTCACATCGACACCATTTAATTCCCCAAGTCAATGTGATTTTCCATTCAGGAGATATAGGGTCAATATATTTTTCCACTGAGGAGATATAGTGTCAGTATGATTTTCCATTCAGGTGATATAGTGTCAGTATGATTTTCCATTCAGGAGATATAGTGTGAATATGATTTTCCATTCGGGAGATATAGGGTCAATATACTTTTCCACTGAGGAGATATAGTGTCAGTATGATTTTCCATTCAGGAGATATAGTGTGAATATGATTTTCCATTCAGGAGATATAGGGTCAATATACTTTTCCACTGAGATGATATAGTGTCAGTATGATTTTCCATTCAGGAGATATAGTGTGAATATGATTTTCCATTCTGGAGATATTGGCTTTCAGATCAGTAACATTTTCATTCAGGACCAACTGGACATCACACGAAGCTTATCAGTGAAAACCTCATACTGATACGACCACCCATTCAGGAAGAGTAGCGATAATAAGATAGTTAAAATGGACTCTGTTTGACCTTCATACTGGATGTCAGATCTGCACCATTTTGATTCAAGACTAACTGGACCTCATTACAAGTCTGTAGGTAAAAACCCATGACAATATGACTACATGTTCAGTGGAGTTGTGATAACACGATTTTGAAGACGACTGGCGTGGGAACCATACTGGGTTTCAGATGGGCAAGATTTTTATTTAGGACCAACTAGTCACCATAAGAAGTCTTTTAGTGTAAACCCTATGTTTATATGACCATCTATTCGGAGGTGTAGAGACAAGATTTTCAATATGTAAGTAAGAGTGGCACCATTTCCATTTGGGACCATGCAGATCATGGGATGAATGTGTGTTGAACGTTTTATGTCAATCTTGCAAGCAGTTTAGGAGGAGTAACGATGACAAACTTTGTTAACGGACAGACAACAGACGAAAGACCATCCCATAATCTCTTCTGGTCTATGACCAGTAACACTAAAAAAAAAAAAAAAAAAACGTACGTGCCGCTAACCATAGAGTAGCAGATATACAGTCATCACAAACTTTAAGACAAAAAATGCACCATGTCACACACTAAAAATAGGGCTACAAATTTACAGGAAGGGCATCGTTTTCTTTTAAAAGAGAGTAGAGGAAGGGTCCGAATAAGTACAACCGATTGTTGATGACCAATGCTATTATTTCATACTAGATTCTTAAGTTTTATTAGTTGTTTAAAAGGAGAATGACCTTGATGGGGTTTATCATGTATATTCCAAAGGCAATGCTGACATAGAAAATCAATGCTGTGCATGATGAATACCAAAAAGAATCAATAATTTGAATTAAAACGATATACAACACTGAACACTTAAACCTTATCAATAGATACAAACCAGAGCTGAAGAGATCCGTAACACCACTGCCACCATTCACCGCTTCCACTTAAAACAGCGAAATTGCCTCATCGTAGCCACATACGCCACGTAGATTTATAAACAATAATGTACCGTCTACTGCTGGTGCAACAATATTTCTGAACCTTAGGCCGCCAAGTGCGAACTACACACCAATAGAATCAGCGATAGTAAATACCACTTCCTAATAGTAGTTCCATCCTCAATGTAAGGTCTAATAAAACTAAACTATTTGCCGGCAAAAATGGGAGTGGAAGGTCTTTATTATTTTAGTTGTTTACTTCGCAAACGTGCCCGTTAGGCATGCGATACAAAAGTGACTGACTTAGCCGTTGAAAATGCCCTCATGCATATAAGACGGTAGACTCATTGATGAACAAATACGGTATCCCATTTAGCTATCTTTAGCCTGCTGAAACATGGCTGAGTCATAGGCTTCATCATTGTTAAATTACGCTGAAAATTCCAGTCATTTCTTCGACTGAACCCTCTTGCGTAGGATGATCTCTTTGGAAACGAGGACTAAACGTATCA
The DNA here is from genome assembly GCA_016617855.1 of Megalonaias nervosa. Classification (NCBI taxonomy): domain Eukaryota; kingdom Metazoa; phylum Mollusca; class Bivalvia; order Unionida; family Unionidae; genus Megalonaias; species Megalonaias nervosa. Next base: position 8,105 of record JAECUM010022927.1, on the reverse strand, counting down.
AATAGATATAGTAAACGAATCGAGGCATCTTAAACTTTCACCATGTGGTGATCAGGGTTTAGATTTTCTCATTTTTCTCAAACGTACAAAAGGTATTAATTAAAGTGATCTCGGTTGGGTTTCTATGGTGGCTGGACAGGGCCTAATTGGGGGTGGGGGTGGGGTGGAGGCAGTTCCGGAAACACTTCCCAGACAGGGGAGCTTTAAAAAAAATAGCCTAAAATATATATTCTGGTTCTATGATTTATAGAAAAAAAACGAACAAATTTTTATCCATAAAGTAATTTTAGGATAAAAGAGAAATAATATCCTGGCTGGAAAGAAATAAGCACACACACACCCACCCCGATAAATGGTCTTTTCCCTACAAATCACGTTTGGATTTAGAATGAGCAATAAAGAAAATGTAAACTGAAACAACTACATCAGGCATGATCACCATATAGTAAAATGGCTGCATGTTTTCCAAAAGTGGCAATTTTCAAGCGTGAACTTGTCACCTTCAATTCATTTGGTTACAAAGCCAAATGTGCTACGTTTTATATTAGAAACCGAAGGATATCTTCAAGAATATAATGGGGGGGGGGGGCTATTCCAGTATAACGATGGCCTCCAAGGTGAAATAAAAAACGACTGTGTGGTTGTTTGAACATTAATGTATTGGATTTGGAATTCACCGTCAGTCTGTCATAGAAATCAGATTGCTACATTGTGAGTATGCCAATTTTGAACCTGCATCTGATGCTAATTCCGCATAAGTGGTTTAACTGCACGTACACATAGACCTCCCCCACCCCCAGGTCAGTGAAAAGGAGGTTATAAAAAGGAAGCTGATCAATGATTTTTTTTTTTCCTCCTAGGAAAAAATGTGAGAAATATACTTTTAGGATTTACGATGCAATCAACTTTGTTGGAACCAATGTATGATTGCAGAGATGGAAGGACTGCCTGCCATTGCTACTCAAATAAAAAGCAGTCTAACGTTACGTAAATTAAATAATTTTGTATTCATATTAATACATGCATACACATAAACAAAGCATTCTCACAAGTTCATCAACTGGGATATTAACTGCGAACACATTTTTTGTTTTACATAAATCTCGCGCAGGTTTTACAAGCACGAAAATAAAAAAAAGGTAACGCAGTCACAGTAGAATGTGTATATATTTGTATGTGTAATTTGGTTTGAATACTCCTTATATACGCTTTTTAATATTGTTAGTTTAATTCATTAAATTCATTTATTGTACAAAACATCCATAACAGAAATTGTACATACAAGTAACAAAAAAATAATACAGACAAAAACGAATTACATGTACATGACATGGGGTTGTAAGAATATAGATTGCATCTACCTGTTTGCAAATTTCTTCCGTGACAAAGTACAAACCATCAGAGATAAACTTGACAACACAATTTCAGTTGACTCGTCGTCACCATACAGTTGCGATACAGAATTTCAGCGGCAACCGTTAGCAGCATTTGAACCTGTCTCTATGGATTTAGTACGTACAATCGTGATGAAGAGTGCACCAAAGTCACGTGAACTGGATCCGATTCCGACGTCACTGCTGCTTGAGTGCTTGGATCCAATATTGCCTTCACTAACTGATGTTATTAATACCTCTCTCTCATCTGGGGAATTCCCATCATTTTACAAAACTGCCATTGTAAAGCCTCTGCTGAAGAAACCAACTCTCGACCATAATGATTTAAAGAACTACCGCCCAGTTTCTAATCTCCCATTCATGTCAAAAATCTTAGAAAAAGTTGTTCTATCCCAGCTTGTATCTCATCTGAATTCAAACAGTCTTTTTAGCAATGTACAGTCTGCATATCGCCCTTGCCACAGTACTGAAACTACTCTTCTGAAAGTAGTCAATGACCTTCTCTCTGCTTTGGATGGCGGAAAGATTACAGTCCTCACTCTCCTTGACTTGTCTGCAGCATTTGACACTATAGACCATGATATATTACTTCACCGTTTCCAGCATGTATTTGGCATTCATGATACGGCCTTACTATGGTTCGAGTCCTACTTGGTCAACAGGACACAAATTGTGTCCGCAAATGGAAAACACTCCAGCCCAGTTGAACTATGCTGTGGTGTTCCACAGGGGTCTGTTCTTGGACCTGTTCTCTTCATTCTATACACTCAGCCACTCTCAAGTGTCATAGATCATCATCCAGTGTCTCACCAATTGTATGCTGATGACACCCAAATATACAAATCTAGCCATCCAACTGAAGTTGAAGCTACCATCCAAGGCGTAGAGAGGTGCATTTCCGATGTGAAATCATGGATGACATGTAACAAGCTGCAGATGAATGATGATAAAACTGAAGCCATCCTGATTACAAAACAAAGACTTCCTCATTCACATCCTTTACCTCAGACAATAAATATCAGCAACACCAACATTAAATTCATACAGTCAGTACGAAACCTCGGTGTCACTCTCGACAGTACTCTCTCGTTGCACCAACATGTCATGAATATATGCAAGGCTGCATATCTTGAGCTGAGACGAATCAGCTCCATTCGCAAGTATTTTTCAGTTGATGCCACTAAAACACTTGTGTGTTCCTTAGTACTTTCAAGACTGGACTATTGTAACTCAATTCTGTCTGGTTCGTCTCAATATCTACTTCAGAAACTTCCAAAAGTTCAAAATACAGCTGCTCGAATCATCCTTAGAGTACCACGATCAGAGCACGCCTCTCCCCTGCTTTGTACCCTACACTGGCTATCCATACGATCCAGAATTAAACACAAAATTTGTTCTCTGTGCTACGTTTCACTGACGGGCTCCAGTCCAACGTACCTATCTGACCTCACCCATGTGTACACACCTGCAAGATGCTTACGCTCCTCTTCTGACACTCGTATTCTCATCACTCCCACTATGAAGATGAAATCATATGGACAACGCTCTTTTGCATACCAGGGCCCAGCAACGTGGAACGAATTGCCCACTGCACTTAGACACAAAGACACTGATCTCATTCAAGAGCGCTCTTAAAACTCACCTATTTCAACTGCAAGAACAGACTTAAAGACCTAATAATGTATCCTTGCCTTAAATATTTACGGCATATTTTCTGTTTCTACTTTCGTGGTGTTTGTTTTTAATTTTGTAATCATATCATTATATATGTTTTTTAAGTTTTGTCAAATGTTGTAAAGCGCTTAGAGCTTCTAAAGATTAGGCGCTATACAAAGTCCTCATTATTATTATTATTATTATTACCTAGCTAAAGAGGGCAGTCTGAGTCTACATTTTTAATTATTCAAATACACATAAGCTACAATATTTGTGATATTTATATCGACCTTCAGGGTCTTTTACAAATATACGACCGTTGTTTGCATCGTTATCTGATTGAAAATCGAAACCTTCAGCCAAAAGCATATAAACAAGTGTTTTTCTTAGCTGTTTATTTGCAAAGAATGACAATCGGAAGCGTTCCCATCATCTATCGAGTCTAGTCAGAAATTATAAAAACGACGACATCATTCAATTATGTTTTATCCACACATTTAAATTTCTAGAATATGGCGGTTAAGGCGTAAACAAAACTGATTTTTTTTTTTTTCACAGCATGCTGGTAACATGCAGACTAATCTTCATTTTCAGGATACCCAATGTCCTTAAAGATCCAACTGAAGAAGTGCCAAGTTTAGGGAAACATTATGAAACTTTAGAATAAGATATTCTTCAAGGGTATTGATGTTTACCGCATTTCTATTTTCAGTATCGACCTATACCCCAATGTTAGAGAAAATTACGCAATATTGCTATGTTAATTCAAGCCCAGACTCACATTGTGAGAGATAACCCCCAGTTTTGACACCAAGATTTTTTACTCTGTCTTGCACCCCTTGCATACAGAATTATTGGGGTCGAATATCACGTGACACGCATAAAAACATCGATTATAGTAAGATTCAGTTCTATATTGACCCAAATACATTAAAAATATTTACTCAGACAATGCAGCGTTAACTTCAAAGAACCGGTGTGAGTGAATATCTCACCAATATCTCACCAATATCTCAATAAGTGACCAAGATATATGTATTGTTCTGCGACCAACTCATTATTATCAATATTCAACAAACATTACATTACTGCACGGAGATTTTCAAAATAAGCATTTCCCGAGCATTTGATAAAATTGCATATAAAAGGTGGATTATTTACTTTAGATAAATTTAGATTTACGACATTTATGCTAACTTGAGGTCAAATTTTGGATGAGTAAGGAAAAAAGATGAAATATGAAGAGGGTGAAGACATTATATGCAAAAGTTATCGCTCTAGCTAAGGGCTCATACCAACCAAGAGTTCCGCTTCAGGGAAAAAAATCTACAAAAGCTCTCAGTGAAAACCTTAGATATATGTTGTGTTTACTTACCCATCATATCGGCCATATTTGAATTCCAACTGTAGCAGACTGTGCTAACACATCCTGACATTAACGTAGGCCTAAGATAGTTACTGAAGTAGATATCGCTGCTGCGTCTGCTTTATATATCTTAGAAAACATTCCATGGGGCTGTCAAGGGGAGTTTATAATTAAAATTAAATTAAAACTCGGATTAAAATTTAATTAAAATGATCCGTTTAATATATTGAAGTTAAAAATAAGCATTAGATTCAATTAATTAAATCTCAGATGTTGAATTATATATATATATATATATATATATATATATATATATATATATATATATATATATATATGTGTGTGTGTGTGTGTGTGTGTGTGTGTGTGTGTGTGTGTGTATTATAATGATGATGACAATAATAATAAATGTTTACGTGACAAATGCGTGAAAGCGTATGCATTCAACAATCCCTACAGCGCCTCAAGTCAGAAATTTCTGGAAGTGGAAGACCTGGGGTTCTCTTGTCTAACAAGGAAGGCACTGGGGTAATTAATAAAGATACTGCCATACGAACTCTCAGCTCAAGACAAGTACTACCAAAGCAGGTGATATCTGGGTCCTCTAATGCTGCCCAGAGTATTAGTCATAGTACAGTCAGTGTATTTTTAATTTGTTATGTATAGTCCCCTCTGCACCTGTCTTTCATCTTATTTCTGAAGCAACTATGCCAATGCCCCGTAGCATCTGAACGTGGATCACTATGGCTTTCCACTTGTTTATTTAAAATGCCTACTAACTGGACGTTTAAACAGCATCTGCGTACCGTCTTATAAGTCGAAGCAAACTGCAAACAACAAACATCTTTATCTGACCTTGCATAATGGGCCTGCAGATCAGGGTCTATGTAGTTTGTTCTACTGATCACCCATAACAAACTGCACAGACCCAGATCTGGGTCTGTGCAGTTTGCAGTTGGACTCGACTTATAAGTGAGCATATACGGTGTTTCTATCCCCCAAACAATGTTATTTATTTATTTTGAAAGAGACTAGGGCATGATATTTCTGTTATGAAGATTACTTGGTTATTAAATGCAAAGTCAACATTTTCAGAACAACGGCAGTCCCACTAGACTTTTTAGGGCGATTATCAGCTACATTATTCAAAACGGATCTTCACGGTACTATTTATTGCCATATATTGTTAATGATCATTTGCTTGTTATGTGATATATGTCTAAAAATATCTATAGCAACAAAACAAGATTGCTTTGAGCACTTCACCGAGTAGGTAAATATATAATTTGGGGTCTTTTATAACTTTCTTTTGTAAGAACCGAACAGACATTTCCAGAACAGATGCAAATTCTGGAAAATATCGCACGTGCTGATCTGCAGGTCATGATCGTAAACTCCATCTTTGTCCGATGACACGGCTATTGATTGACTCGAGACCAGGGTTCACAATCCAAAGACAGTGTCTGTAAGAACTAAGTTAATCGATATAGGCTGACTCTATTTTTTCGTTCCTTGTTTTATCTTGAATGATGCTGATACCAATACATTTTTCCATAGAACATTTTTGTTGTTGTTTTAGTATTAACGCCAACTTTGCAGCACACGGTAGGCTATAAATGGCGGCCGGTATAATTGGTGCAGGATGAACTACCGACCCACGGGAATCTATTGGCAAGCTTTCTCACATAACAACGTTGGCCCGAGCCCGAGACTCGAACCCGCGTGGAGCGAGGTGAGATAGTATTGGTCGGTAAAGGCGGGCACTTTAGACCATTCAGCAACGCGGGACCCCGAGAACACTTTTGCTGTGATTACCAAGCCACTGTGAGCAGCGCAAATTTGATCTCAATGAAACAGTAGAAATAAACGAAAATAGAAATTCGATGAAGCACTAGAAATGTTTACACCCAAAACTCGTTAAAATGAAATTCTGTGACACACAAGGAATAAAGGAAACGGGCAACCAGTTAAAACACAATATTGCTAACATTTGGTCATCTTTCAGATTCAGGTTGTGTAACTTAAAATTGATTTTTAATGATACACACACGAATATAACATAACATCACCAATAAATTACAACGATGATGCTGATGATACCACTCAGTTAAACCTGCTAAAAGAATGTCACCCTCAATTAACTCACTAATTCAGTCTATGTGCCAAATGAACAAGGTCACCCTCACCTGACTCACTAATTAAGTCTATGTGTTAAATGAACAACGTCACCCTCAGTTAACTCATTTATTAAGTTATTAAGTATAGATGCTTCCCGATAAGGTCACTAGCAGACGATATTCTGCACATTTTACCAGGACGAGAGGCAATCTGGCAGTTTCTCCTATATGGGACCACCAACATTGACCATTTTGAACAAGGCACACTGCCGCAGAATCAACTTATAGATTACAAATATAGATACTGGCAGAAAGCCTGATTTACGTTCTGTTTATGTATGTATTTTTGTAACAGTATTGTGAGATTCAAAGAATTTATTTCAACATCCAAACACCATATAAACTCAAACGGTAAATCTGCCAGCAGACCACAAATATGGCGGCTGATGACGTCATTCGGGAACTATCTTTACGTTCAAAATAAAACTTAGCTAAGATTTAAGCACTGAGATTCCTTTCTAAAAGGGTCCATATTCAATTATTTATACATAGCGCTACAAATCCGTTGAAAGATCTTATATACCGTTTTACAATGTAAATATTTAATAAAAATGGGGATAGGGCAACATTGTTTTTATTGATGTTGGACGCTTGAGCCGGAATATTATCTTTTCTCCTATCAAAAGCAGATATTTTCTTCCAAGTAAACAATAAATAAACAATACTCTCTCTCCCCCCCCCCGCCCCTGATACGATAGGAAAAACTTGTGCCGGATATTACATAAAACAATGCACTTTTTTCTTTACTCCTAAACAATCTAGAAAGAAAAACTGTCATGAAAATTCGAGTATACGTGTATGAATTCTAGTGGTAACGCATTTATGATATAAATAATGAACGATCAGTACTGATGACGCATACATCTTTGTTATTTAATTTACGCAAATTATCAGAATATGTGCAGTAATTGCAGTTTTAAAAATCCTTTCTTTCTTTCTTCCTATCATTCTTTCGAATCCCATAGTATCGCAATGCGACACAAACAAGCAGTTAGATAGAGCGAATCACACTTTTATGAGTACAGAGAAAACCACGCTTTGAAAACATGGCATTTCCCAGCTTCCTGTGCTTTAAGGGAATTTGAATATTTTTGTCTAATCTTTCTTATTTCGGATCTTAAGAAAGATTAGACAAATTTAAGATAATCTGCCATATTGGTATATGTTTTAACCACTCTTATTTGAAACCCAACCCCGATATATATTATAATTTTCCATAGCTAAACTTCTTTATGTTGTGCCGCAAGATTAACAGTGAAATTGCTGGCACTAGATTAGTATCAAGATACAGTTATTGCATGAAGTTGAACTATTGGTGAACTGTAACTACCAAAGTCTATAATTACGACACAAAGATGCATTTTGATTGCTTTTACTGGTGATGTGGTTCTGTGAATTACTTTGAGAATAGTTACGATTTCATAGAAGCTTCGAGCTCTAGTGAACTTTGGCGGATTGTAAAATGCATGACGTAAGGATGTTAGCACTTCACGGAATGTTTTTTTTTTTTTT
>JAECUM010022921.1:0-34849 GCA_016617855.1 Megalonaias nervosa | reverse complement strand
GAGAGAGAGAGAGAGAGAGAGAGAGAGAGAGTTTATACCCTAAGGGCTACGTGCTATCATTTAAAAATCGTTGATGCTGTTTTTTTTTCATAAAAAATTCTGATAGAATCAGTCGCCTTTCCTTGATATTTTCATACAATCATTTGCTAAATTTTGGGTATATTCAAGCATGATCCGTGCTTCTTTTTCGTCATAAAACACTCCAAATGGGGCAAATGTTTATTGTCCACGTATTAATTTCTTTCAAAATATGTGACTAACCCAACCCCCCCCCAACAAAAAAAAAATTTTCAATACATTTGGAAAGGAGAGTGGGGTGTTTCAAATGCACTAAACTCGTGAATAAGGGATTCTAATAATAATTATATTCGCTCTCCTGGAGGTAAAAGAAAAGAAAAAACAAACTAATATGTCGCTGCAAACTGGATTCAAGGGGGGGGGGGAGAAGAATTGATAACCTATAGACCTTGGGCGAATAATGCGTATGCACGTACGGCCCGTAATGTAAAATATACAAAAAGTGGCGGGCAACAAATTTTGGGCTTAGCGTGTATGCTACGTAAGGTCATTAAACATGGTAATTAATATTGATCAAATAAGATCCAGATTTAATCTCTTTAGTTGATAGATCTCGCTTTGTTGGAGCCTTGGAAACTCGCGCAGTACAGGGCAGAACTTAAAAAGGAAAAATATACACGCACATTCATTAATATGGAGAAAGTCACTTTATGCTGATTGGAAAACATAGTTCTTGTTTATATCATACGAAAAGAAACACTTACCTTTGCTGTCCAATGTCGTCTGCAAAAACCTCGGCCGAATGATGTAAATACGCCTGGAGATTATTCGTTTGGGCGTGCTGACATCATACGTCATAGATAACAGTGACCCCATGTGTTTGTTTGAATTTACGCTAGATGATTTACATCTTGACCTTAAATCGTAATGCTGTTTCGAGTCAGACCGTTTACTTTCCATACACTTCATTTAATACCACGTCATTTGGAATATGGATTAATCATTCCATTCTGTTCTTCAGACCATTTCACTTAACGCCAGATCATTTGGAATCTGAATGCATGATTTCATTTCTTGGGTTAAATCATTTCATTTTAGACTGTATTATATCATTTGATACCACGTCATTTGGAATCAGATTTCATCAATCTGTTTTGTTCCTTAAATCATTTCATGTAATACCACATCATTTGGAATCTGAATTCATCATTTCATTTGTTAGGTTAAATCATTTCATTTCATACTACGTAATTTCATTTAATAATACGTCATTTGGATTCAGAATCCATGAATCCCTTTTGTTCTTTAAATCATTTTATTTAATACCAGATCATTTGGAATTTAAATTCATGATTTCATTTGTTGAGTTAAATCATTTTATTTTAGAGTACATCATTTTATTTAATACCACGCCGTTTGGAAGCAGATATCATCATTACGTTTTGATCTTTAAATCATTTTATTTAACACCAGATCATTTCATTTATCACCCCGTCATTTGGAATCTGAATTCATTATTTATTTTTTTGTCAATCATTTCATTTCATGCTACATCATTTCATATCACACAACATCATTTGGAATCTGAATTCATCGTTCCGTTTGTTGGGTTAAATCATTTCATTTCACACTACATCGTTTCATTTAATACCACGTCATTTGGAATCTAAATTCATCATTCGGTTTTGTTCGTTAAATTATTTCATATGACACCACATCATTTGGAATCTGGATATATCGTTTAATTTGCTGTGTTAAATCATTTGATTTCATACTACATCATTTGATTAATGTAATTTTGGCGGTTACGGTTGCCCATACTTACGATCATGACTGCGAGTTTCTGATCCTAGTTTTCAAGTATTATATACGGAGTGTATCGTTCATGTAGTTCTATTTTATTAATAGGGAAAGGGAGTTATGTAAGTAATTTGGTCTTGTTTTCCAATCCTAGAATTATTTTTGCTTATTGCTGATATTGTCTTGAACAAATCAGCTAAATGATATAGTTTGAATTAAAGCACGTTCCTTCTTCCCAACGTTTTCTCACGTTTTCCTAACTGTGAGTATGTCTCGGTTTCACTTTGGTAGAAGCAATACATTTACTTCATTTAATGTGCCTTCTGTTCAGAATGTTTAAATCAAATGAATGATGGTACAAGCCAGTGATGGATTTTTAATTTAGCCGCCCCTATGCACTGTCAGATTTCCCTCATCCGTCCCATTAAAAAGAGCAAGGCCTTACAATTAAGGCCTATAAAGACCTTTAAACCCTTAAAAATAGGATAAAATTTAACTTGAGCTTTTTCTTTCCTTTATGTCTTATGTCTCTCAAAATAATCAAACATTTTAAGAAAGACAAATTTGTATACTTCAAAGTGGGCCCCCCTCCTCCAAATTTCGCCGCCCGAGGCAACTGCCTTGTGTGCCAAATGATAAATTCGCCACTGGTACCAGAAAACAAAGTAATTCATCCCGAATGTTTCACTAATGCTGTTAAGGAACATAACGATTTATATACACGATTATATGTTAATTTTAAACACCGAAATGAAAGCCCGTCTTTATGACTATTGTCCGAATCAAGCTGAAACATATTGACTCTATTTTCATCATAGTTTCAACTCTCTTACTTTCTCCACCACACATTACAAAACAGTATGGTCCCTATCAATGAAATGGATCCAGTAGACCTTGTAATCACAGAAAAGCAGAACCCATGGTGAGAAACAAGCCAGAAAGGCCGGTCAAAATTACATCCAAAACATGTCCGGAATATAACGGAGGTTATCACAGATAATCAGGAAACAATCTGTAATCGACAGACCTGATGCATATACTTACATTTTATTTGTTAAATCATGATGAAAGATGCAAGCCTTCATGCACAGATTACGGCTGCTGAGAAATTTGAAACCCCAACAAATGACCAGGAAATTAAGGAGCCGCCCAGCTGGAATCCAAAAGAAATCTTAGTAAGGCATTGATCAGACGGAACTATACACCGGATATATCCTGCTGGTTATAGTCTAACTTAACCTGTGTTGATTTACATTTGTTGAAACCTAGAAAAGTCCAACAGTGACATAGTAACTTTATTGCTTATGCCATAATGTAATAACAAAGTATTGACTAATTTCAGTAACAATTAATTTTATCAGCAGTATAATGTTTCTTATCTCCTCATCTATGTATTTCACACCTGGTTGCTACAGTTGTCATGGTGATAATTCAAAAATTAAAATTCTTCAAGAGAAAAAATGAAACCTTTGCCGCGGTCATGCTGATGACCAGAGAGAGAGAGAGAGAGAGAGAGAGAAAGAGAGAGAGAGAGAGAGAGAGAGAGAGAGAGAGAGAGAGAGAGAGAGAGAGAGATTACCATCGAAACGAAGAAGTACATAGAATATTGAATCACACACACAAACACACACACACAGATTTATATGCTCTGTGAGTCGTAGAAAGAGGAAGTCAGAAACAAAATTATTTGGACTATAGTGGAAACTACGATGAAACTTGCTTGACGTGTCATACAATTTCAACTGTCTTTAGAATAGACCCAAGAACATAATGTGTCTTCAGCATTATAGGTTTCACATTGCGTTCTTCAGTACAGGTCCTTATCTATTGGTTTTCATATTGCTTTATTATTGCATTCTTCTGAAAAATTTAGTTTTCTGTTGGCGTAATTTACTGTAAAATCATAAGCTTCATGTAATATCTTTGACAATTCAACGATAGACTGCTGGATCTCTTGTGGTTTGTGGTTTTAGAAGGTTCAATAAAGGATTTGTGTGGATTCCAATAAAGTATTCATATTTACTTAGAGCAAGGGAACTTAAATGGTCAGCTTTCACGTATGTATTATTTGACCACAGCGAAGGAAAGTCATTACTATTTTTTTCAAGAATCATTTTCAGTTTGAGAAGGGGTTCGCTGTTTCTCAGTTTACAGAGAGTCGGTTTCCATACTCGCCGAAGTCTTACTGTGTTCTTCAGTCTTGGGAAAGGTACTTAACTTCAATTTCCACGACATAATATAGCCAATAATGTGTTAACAGCGAAGTTGAAAGGCAAAGACCACACCATAGTAAATTGATGCTTGATCCAACAGTGATAGTTGTCATGATGGACGACAGAAATGCGTATAGCAAGTGTGACTTTCATCTACATTATATATTTCACCTATATTCGGGTGGGGTGGCGGGTTGGGGTGGCCGTTTTAGCAGCCTTGATTTATAATATAAATCACAAGAGATATTCATAAAATAGCTGTAAATGAGGGGGTACGGTATTTTCTGATCATGATTCACTGTGATTTTGTTAACTACTTAACTATGTCATAATCTTTTGATATTGGCAGAACTGCATATAAAACTAATTTTGCATATGATCCTGATCTTGATCGATTATTTAAATTACAACATATACTCTCTAAAAACTGTATCCAACTGCAAACTCTTTAAATTACCGTATATACTCACTTGTAATAGGATCCAACTGCAAACTGGACAATGCTTAGGTAGATGTGGATCTATGAAGTCTGTAAGGATTCATAAGGAGAAAAAACCCCAGCACAAATCCAGATATGCGGTCGCATAATGCTGTTAACAGCTGCACCAGGCTTTTACTCGAGTATATATGAGGAATCAAGTTAAGGCAGCAAAACCCACAATGAATTGAATTGCTTCGAGTTTTTATTCATTTGTTCCCACGTGAACGATCAGCAAGCAGTTCCTTATAGTAGGTATTGGTTTGTTCTGAACGCAGTTAGTAAACCTTCCAACATTAACGCAGTAGAAAACCTTCCAAAATTAACGCAGATAGTTCATCTTCCAAAATGAACGCAGTTAGTAAACTTTCCAAAATGAACCAGTTAGTAAACCTTCCATAACGAATGAGTTAGTAAACCTTGTAAAATGAACGAGTTAGTAAACCTTTCAAAATCAACACAATTAGCAAACCCTCCAAAATGAACGCAGTTATTTAACCTTCCAAATGCTGCATCTCTGAAGATCTGTACCTGGTGATGAATAAAGTTGCATCCATATTTGGGATACAAATACATATCACTGTCGTCTGAAGGTTACGTAATGATGATGGACCCAAAACAAATGGTCTTGCATTGATTTTATAAACAAGTTCAGGTCAAATATCATCGGGAGAGGGCAGACAAAACGACCACCATATTCTCAAGCAAAAACATGAAATAATATGTATATGCGTCACTACTCCAGTCAACAAATAAATTAATCATATCTTTTAAAATAAAATAATAAACGTCACATAAATCTTTGCAATCTGCTTTTGGATCTTTTAATCAATATTCTAAATTCTCACATGTCAGTATTGCTGTAAAAAAAAAAATAAATGTTACTTGGTTTAAAAGAAGAACAGGCAGCAAATAAAACGTCTTTCTTGAATATGAACTTGATTCGATTGTAATGAATTTATTGGGAGGAGTGGGTGTAAGTTTTCAACTATTTAAGAGAATGCTCCAGTTCTTCACAATCCCACCAACATGAGAGAAATTAAAAGTACTTTTGCCATAGAACTAGCGCGTTCATAAACCACTTGGAAAAATAGCAGTAATATAAAAGTATTGCGATCTAAAAAAAACAAAAAAAAAAACTCATTTTTAAATTTACCACATCTACCAGAATAACTATTGAATGATAATTTCTTCTTTCTTGGAACTCTGTTCAGTATATGGGAATATTAATTCATTTTGCATAGACGACTTGGACGCTCTTTTGGAATTATATAAATCTGTTCAACTTAATGTACCTGAATATTTTTACAAATATCTCTGTAGTTAATCCTGGCAAAAGAACATAAGGTAAGAATGTTGCAATGACAATTGTCGTCAGTAATGAAAATTGTTGCTGGATATGTTCTGGAAACCTGAAATGTAGATTCTCCATTAAAACTAATTTCTGAAATTTTACTTTAATAAAGGCGTATAAAGAGAAACACTTTATTTCACTTGTGATTGTGTTTTTTGCACAATATTTTATGAATGTTTTGTCGCGTACACATATGCATAACAAGAAACGATTAGAGGTTCTTTTTATGTCAGGTTGTGTCCCAATGATCTTTTTTCTCTGTCCCCAATGATATTAGTTTTCTATGTCCCCGATGATCTTTGTTCTATGTGTCCCCAATGATCTTTGTCCTTTGTGTCCCCAATGATCTTTGTTCTTTATGTATATTACATGCTACAAATATATATTACTTGTGATGGTATTGTCATTATCACAGGTATACCAAATCATATGTTACAATGGAACAAGAGTAAATGAATTTTGTTACATGTAGGCTCGTACAAAAGTAACAAAAGATAAGAGTGAAGTCAACAAGCTTTGTAAATTTAACAAAATAATTTATTTCCCTAGAAAACAAGGTAAAAATTTGAAATAGGGCTTACGGTTTGTGAATATAATCCAAAAATTTATCCTAGAATTCAAAAATATAAGTCCTATCACTAAATATTTCTAATTGAATCCAAGTTCGAATCTCGATGAAGTTATCATATGGAAGGTGATGACGTCCTCTATAACCAGTTTGTGTTAATGTGTCAACAGTTCCTTGTTGAGTCACCAAGAATATATTTCCGGCCTTTGAATTCCGAATAATTTAGTGAATGTGTTTGTCCAAGAATTTCGTTGAAGAAGAGTATTTTCCAGGGTGAATAAATTATTTTAAATACGAAAATCAACTCAAATGGCAACAACAAGACAAATACCTTGAGCCCGAAGGTATATGTTTACGACTGATCAAATCCACTAGAAAATGTCAGTTTTAACCCGCGATTTTAGATCACATGACGGCTCACGTGGTCACTTAACTTGAACAGGGCAGTAAAAAAAATGCCAATTTGCACGTAGGTTAGAATAGCCCTATCTACGAATCAGATTCCCACACTGGACATAAATTTAAAAAATAAAACTGTTTACAACAGACTAACACGTGGGTTGAACATGACCTTGGTAATGACCAATCATTTTCACTCAATGTTTACAATGTAGGAACCAAGGTCAAGAACTAAGTTATCTAAAAATATAATGTAGTAATCTACTACGTTTTAATCAGGCTAAAAGAACTGAACCGAACTTTTCTAGAAAAATGTCAAATCCAGTGAATAAAGTTATTACAATAACATGTAATGAAATAAAAATAAAATAAAAGAGAATTTAAAATTAACACACAAGTAATTTAATTACATATACGTAACAACAGTACATCAACAACTTAATTTTATCTCTTTTGAAAATATATTCGTAAGCAAAGAGAAAACTCATTATGATGGTGCAGTTAATTTACATATTTTTAAAAAAAAAAATAATAATAATAAAAAAAAAAAACATTACGGAAAACAATTTAGTTATAAACCTAGATATTAGAAAGACTGACCTAATATCTTTTATTAAAAAAGTTACTAAAATTTTATTTTAATAACGAAATTGTGATTGGGACAAATAGCGAATACTTACAGAACAAGTTGACTGCATAGGCATATGATCACAAAGCGGGTTGGTATAGGAAGAGAAAGGATGTTAATTTTTGTTTAACATAACTATATATAATTTGACTGTTATTTTATAGAACAAGTTAGATTTTCCACGTATTTTTACTGTTACCTTGATCAGCTTTAGACCAAATTTTTATTATACTGAAATAATCTGTATAAGCAAGGAGTTTTAGGATGTGTGCTACTTTTCTACACATACACACGCTCATTTTTGTCAAGAAATAGAGCCCGTGGAAAACGAGTTACACTATCAGCTTAAGCTAAAAATAACTTTAGTCAGAAATTGAAGCAGGAAAACAAAATATTGTGCATATTACTAAATCAATTATAAAGATAATACACTTAAATATAAACTATTATCTAACACCATGATTGTCAAAACAATTCCATGTTTGAGCAAGTTTATTGATATAGTTGTAAATGTATTCATGAAGCGTCAAACAAGCAGGAATATATTTTGATGTATCGTTAAAGGATATATATATATATATATATATATATATATATATATATATATATATATATATATATATATATATATATATATATATATATATATATAAAGATAGCGATACCTATTTACAACCAAAAGATGGTGTAAATGAGACATCATACGTATAATATAATGTAATGAGTAAAAAATATATAATTATTTATGTAATGAGTAAAGAATATATGATTGTTTATGTACTGAGTAAAGAACATATGATTGTTTATGTAATGAGTAAAGAATATATGATTGTTTACGTAATGAGTAAAGAATATATGATTGTTTATGTAATGAGTAAAGAATATATGATTGTTTATGTAATGAGTAAAGAATATATGATTGTTTATGTAATGAGTAAAGAATATATGATTGTTTATGTAATGAGTAAAGAATATATGATTGTTTCTGTAATGAGTAAAGAATATATGGTTGTTTATGCTGTGCAACATTTGTTATTGCTAAGTAATTTTTCATTCGCATATATCCATTTGTCCTGAAGAAAATAAAGCATTGATCCGACCTATTATGTTTATTGTTCTTCGTCTGTTCGATATTTATCTAAATAATGAATTATTTTATTTAATCAAACCCGACTAAGTTATGTCCCGTAAAGCACCTCCAATTTAAATTGATCGTCTGCAATATGTTTGTCTTTGGTCTTCAGCATTAAAGGTATTATAATGAAAATTGTTCCACATTGTCCGAAATAAAATTTACATTGCCTCAAAACACACAAAGAGAAGAAATACAGACTGTTTTCTTTTTATGAAAGAAACCCCATTTTCCAACAACTAAATGCATTTTTGGCTGCACATTCCTACACATTAGACTTGTTTTAATAATAGGTATGATGACTAAAACAAAATTTAACTATTTATGGATAATTTACCCTGTCAAGTAGCAAATTTCAAAACTAATTTCCATTCTTAAAGCATACCAAAGAACAACTATGGTGTACACGATGTGTGTGTGAAGAGAGAAAGTCATCAAAAAAGAATACGTAAACTAAATTTTACATCATACAGGCACACGGTATTGGTCTAAATAAAAGAAAAAGAAAACAAATTAAATCAAATCACAAGCAGACGTATAAAAACCAACACATATTAAGAACTTAAAACGGTATACTTGCCAGAACATTGCTAAATTTAGTTAAATAAAACAGAACTTCAGAGAAATCGGAAAGAAGATAAGCTGAATATTACATTACCAGACTTGCAACAAAACAAAGAATTAACATATACCGGTCTAAAGATGCAATATAACAATAAATAAGAAAATACCTTTAAAACATACATGTAGGGTAACGCAAGATGCCTGCGTGAACTAAAGGTTAACTGGCAATTTTCCTACTGTCAACGCACAATTAACTGAAGTACAAATGGGGAAAAGCAAATTTTCCTTTTGCCACACGACAAAGATCGATTAATTTTGGAACGATTTATTGATTCATCGGTTCATTTATTTGTCCGACAGATTAATTAATGGTTTTGTATTTGACTCCCTTTTCCCGGAAGTAATTTTTGCTTTCTTCATTGATTTTTCTTTCTTCGCGATAATTTTGGCGGTGGTCACAAATTAGTTTGCCACCAAACGGAACACAGAGTCATCGTACCTTGCATATTATTGAAATCACAGAGCCAATTACCAGCTAGCCGAATTATGTGCTTGAATTATGTGCTTGATTAATGATCTCCTTAAGGAGACTGTATTATAAAGTTTTTGAAAGATATGAAGCGATATCTCATTGTCTAAATTTCTTTGTTGAATGCAACGTTTGTGACGAACCTTTCTATAAAGTATTTACGATTGTTAACAAATACAACATCTGGAATTGTCTTGCACCGTTTCAAAAATTTACTTTTAAAATATAGTTATTTTCCGAGCCAAAGCATTTTTCACAAATTAACAACAGCCTTTCTTATTTTCTTTTCTATGGACTTTGCTGTGGTATGGATATTTACTTTGTATGATGTGTTGGTTTGTCCATGATTATATGTTATGTATATTTAATTTGTACTGTGCGATCTTTGCCCATAATGGAAGTATTTCCAGAAATGGAATTCATTCGGAACACTCTATAACTTTAGACCATTGATAACTTTTAAGACTATTTGGGATTTAGTTCACAAAGGTGTAACTTCTTTTCAAATTTTCACTTTGTATTCTAGGAAAATAAATTATTTGTTTGATGTTACAAAACTTATTGGTTTTCGATTTTATCCGTTACTTAGTTTATGACTATTGAGTAGTAATACATGATTTTCAAGATTTTTGGGAAGTAAAGTAAGAGTCAAAGTGTATTTTTCCATCCATGATGAAATAATGATTTTCTCCAGGAAGCTTTTTGACAAATTAATCTGTTGTATAGACTGATTCGTCTATTCGCAGTAGTTATACAGTTTCTAAAATTCTATATTCTCTACGACGGATATGTTTAAATGTAAACTTAGATATTCCTCTGAGTTGACGGAAACGATGAGTTGACGGAAACGATGTACATCATAAGCGAACACTAATTAGATCATTTGCTCTACATTGTTTTCAGAAGAAAATTAAACAAAACAATCTTTACGGTTTTTCCTTAGCCTTTTTCTGAACTTAATTTAGAATGTGACCTGCAGAGAATTAATTACCGAATGTATATGTTTCAGATGCAATGGGATATACACCTATTTATCTGTCACTTCTGTAAAGTACAGGTAATTTAACACCAGTACATAAATCAATCTGATGTTTACAGATATGAAGTAGTAGTGTCAATTCCAATTCATAAATCACAGAAAAGCTAAGATAAATCAAGTTGCGCTGCGACAAAATCTGGCTCCAATGTCAATATTATTTTCAACGATTTCGAGATTCATAGCATATAACCAATTAATTTCGCCAAAAGTTTAATTATATCGAACCCTATTTACCTAACACTTTCACCATAGCCACAAAACTGCCCAAGCCCCAAAACGGAAAGTAGACTCAACGCTTCACGTTAAAAGTAATACCCACAATCTTTCAATGCCGCTGAACTCAGACATGAATGGACATATGCAAACTATAAGATAACCACGAACAACCTATTTATCAATCCTAACTTGTCTTCGAGCAAAGTTTTATCACAGAACAAAATGATTTAAACTTTAGCAGTACACCTTGGAGGGTGTAGAAGTGATCTTGTTGACGAATATAATGGGATTTGATTTCAGGTCATTGGCTTCCTTCTAGGAAATTCCGGCCTAACTGATCTCTGATTGGTTGTCTGCTAAAACAACTGACCTTCTTGACAACCTGGAATGTTCTGCCAATGAACTTATGACCCTTATTATGGTTCTCAAACTGTGTGTTATATAAGGTAGTGTGTAACAGAATTTATTATTCCTACCTTAAATATCTGTAGTAGGTACATTTACTTATGATTAATTATTATTTGAGAGGATTTATTTATTTCAGTCACTTACTACAATTAAAAGTGCACACTGACTTTATGACTAACTATTCTGGAACTGATGTGACGTTTAAAAGACGTTTTGGATTATATCACTGTGATCAATCAAGACGGTTAGCATATTATCAAAAGTATTCAAGGCTACTGGCATCAGTACATACAAAATCGGACTTCATTCGGAGCACCACAGGAACAGTTGCTTTTGAAATTTAAATCTACCATGTTTCGAAATTTGCTTAGTCCCTGATATTTTAATTTCATTTATTAGATAAATTTTCATTAAAACCAACAAGCTTTCATAATTTCATCTAAAGTCGACAACTTTATTTTAAATCCCACCCATGAAGGATTAGAGTCCATCAAATAATACGAAATGCGCGAACTTCCTAGGCAATTTGAGCTTTCTTTAACGAAGCAAGAGGTAACGACTATTTTGGTTCATTATTTGGTGGGAAAAAATATTCTTGATAAAGAGCTTTGGATTTGATTAGCAAGTCCGTATCTGTTTCGGACAAGAAATTAAGCGAATTACAGTTAAAAGACAAGATGGAATTAGATTTGAGAAAGCTTTATTTTTAAAATGAAATGATGCAAATGCAGAGGGAAGAGATAAATCCAATACCAGAATGAGAAAAGAGAAAGAGCAATGCAAAGGCATTTGAAGAAAGGAGAAAGGAAGAGAGAAAAATAAAGGAAACAGAGAAAAATGTAAATGCAAACAATAAAGGGAAATACAATTTAGATAAAAAGAACTAGATAAAAGACCCCAAAAGATAATACAAATATTTCAATACTACCAATATTGCATATTACAAACATTTCCATGCTACAAACATTTTCATACTACCAACATTTCCATAGTACAAATATTTCCATACTATCAACATTTCCATACTATAAACATTTACATAGTACAAACCATTTCCATACTATCAACATTTCCTATACTACAAACATTTCCATGTTACCAACATTTCCATACTACAAACATTTCCATAGTACAAACATTTCCATACTCAAACTTCACATGTGTGATTGATGAGTGATTAGACACTAATCATTTAAATGTCATATTTATGACTAATGAGTAATCTGACAATAGGCAATTAGATGTCAGATGTGTGATTGATGAGCGATTTAACACTAGTCAATTAAATGTCAAATTTATGATTGATGAGTAATCTGACAATAATCAGGTGTCTGATCAGTGATTTGACACTAGCTGAGCAGATGTCAGATCTGTAATTGCTAAGTAATTTTCACACTGTCATTTAGATGTCAGATGTAAATTTAGAATGATCTGACACTAGGCCATCAAATATGTGATGGTGAGTGATTTGACACTAGTTAATGAGGTGAGGTGTGTGAATGATAACTGATTTGATGTGTCAATTCGATGACAGATGTAGAATTGATGAGTGATTTGATACAAGTCAATCCTATGTCAGATGTGCGATTGATGGGTGATATGACGCGAGTCAATTAGATATAAGGTGTGTGATTGGTGAGTACTCTGATACAAGTCATTTAGATGTCAGATGTGTGATTGATGAGTGATTTGAAACTAGTTATTTAGGTGTCAGATGTATGACTGATCAGTGATTTGACACTAGTCAATTAGATGTCAGATGTGTGATTGATGAGTAATTTGACACTAGTCAATTGGATGTCACATGTATGATTGATAACTGATTTGATACTATTCATTTAGGTTACACATGTGTGATTGATGAGTGAATCGAAACCGTCACTTAGATATCAAATGTATGATTGATGATTAATTTAACACAAATCATTTAGACGTCTGATATGTGATTGATGAGTGATTTGCCGCTAGTCAATTAGGTATCGATGTGTGATTGTTTAGAAATTTGATATTATTTAATTAGATGTCAGATGTGTTATTGATGAGCAATTGGACACTAGTCAATTAGATGTTAGATTTGTGAATGATGAGTAATTACACAGTAATTTAGATGACAGATGTGTGATTGTTGATTGTTTTGACACTAGTCAATTAACTGTCAGATGTTTGATTGGTGAATGATTTGACACGAGTTAAGTAGATGTCAAATGCGTGATTGATGAATTATTTGACCCAATTCAGTTAGATGTATGTTATGTGACTGATCAGTCGTTTGACGCACGTCATTTAGATGTGTGATGTGTGATTAATGCATGATTGTGATACCAGTCAGTTAGATGTCTGATGTGTGATTAATGAATGATTTTGATACCAGTCAGTTAGATGTCTGATGTGTGATTAATGAATGATTTTAATACCAGTCGATTAGATGTCTGATGTGTGATTAATGAATGATTTTGATACCAGTCAGTTAGATGTCTGATGTGTGATTAATGAATGATTTTGATACCAGTCAGTTAGATTTGTTATGTATATCTATAGTATGTGTTTCAAATCTGATTCATGATTATAGATTGCAAAAGGTCTTTTTTGTAAACACAGTACATAGCTTCAGGATAATGAGTTGCACTTTAGCTTTGAGTAAACATGTTTATGTGGTCTTGTGACCAGTACCAGTGTGTTATTTGTGAAAAATGGGGTCCTTATGAGTATATGGAGAAAACCTGAGGCACCGCCTGGTGAAACAGTGGTCGGTGCTATCCAACTGTTGTTTCTAAGAAATATCTACAATAAATTCTTAGTCTAGCCCATGAAACTCCATTGTCTGGTAATACAGAGTCAGGAAGACTTATCACAAGATCTTACGGTAGGAAAACCCAATCAGAAGATACCTAAGACTCATCTGCATCCTATTCCAGCATTTGTCGAACTATTTAGCAGAATAATGGCAGACTTACGTAAAACCTATTCAGGCAACCAATACTTCTTGACCATAATGTGTGCGTCAACAAGACTTTCAGATGCATTTCCTTTGAGGAATATTAAAACCAAAACCATAGTAAAAGCTTTGATACAGTTTTCTTTATACACTATTTGGCCTTCCCAAATCCGTCCAAAATGATCAAGGGTCAAATTTACTTCTGGAATATTCCAGCAAGTTATTCATGTGTTTAGACTTCCAACAGTTTAAATAATTTGCCTAGCACCCTGAAGTCATGGGGCATTAGAACGATTTCATCAAAATGTGAATAATATGACTTGATACAGGAAAAGATTGGGGCGAGAGCATTCATTTGTTCTTGTTTACTGCTAAGAAATCAATTCAAGAATCCTTAAGTTTTAGTCCTCTTGAACATAATTTTGACCTACTGTCCATGGACCCTTAAAGGTGTTAAAAGAGAAACTTCTTTCAATCGAAGATTCAGAAATTAATATTCTTGATTATGTCTCTAAATTCATATACAAATAGTCAAGTGCTTCTGAGGTAGAAGGAAAGAATAATAATAATAATAATAATAATAATAATAATAATAATAATAATAATAATAATATTTAGCACAACGCCTAATCTTTAGAAGCTCTTAGCGTTTAAAATATTAAATAAAACAGAAACATATACAACAAGATTACAAAAAACAAACCGTGAAATTTCAAAATAAAAGCATGCTGACAATAATTAAGGAAGCAATCATTATTAAGTCCTCAAGTCTGACAGAATGTATGACAGAAATACAAAGGAAAGGTGTTTTCGGTTTGGTAAGAGAGTTCTGCCTCTTTTGCACATACCTGAAAGTCCTCTTCAAGCTAAATAGTATGGTCTTTATACAACTGAAAAGAAAGTAAGTGATTTAAATTATATCACTGACACTCATGGGTTTAGTAAAGACAAACAACTTTGCCATATAAATATGCTGAAGATTATGGTGATAGAGACAGCCCTATTTTTAGTCATTCAATCAATTTAGTTGTACTTGTCCATACAGTAAACGTTGACATGAAGTCTGACTATAGTCACTTTGGTGCGACATATCTTTGGAATTCAGAAATATTGAACAATCTGGACCAGAAACGTTTGCATCTACAGCCACAAGCGGTTGTTAAGCGAATATAAGCACTTATTTTCAGACGTTTCAACTCGATCGAATAAAATCTTCCATGATGTTGAAATCGTAGCTTCAACTCTTGTTAAAGAATATACTTACAGGATATATCGTCTCAAACACGAATTTTGAGAATAGAAATTCTGTATTTGCTGCAGAATGATTTCATAGAACCAAATAAATATAACTGGAGTTCTCCATGTATTCTTGTGCCGAAACTAGATAAACCTTTCCGTCTGTGTAGTGATTACAGAAAAGTGAACTGTGTCACCGAAACAGATTTTTTTTTAATACCAAAAATCGATCACTGTCTTGATAAAATAGGAAATGCAAAATATGTCACCAAGTTTGACCTTTGGAAAGTATTCTGGAAAATTCCACTCCCATGTAGAGCAAATTAAATATCCGAAATTGTAGTTCCATATGGACTTCATCAGATAAGGTATGGCGTTTGGGATGAAATGTTTGCATTAAACTTTCCAAAGTTTAATGAACATGACTACATCTGGTCTAGATAACTGTGACGCTTATAGATGACGTCATCATCTACAATGACACCTGGAAAGATCACTTGGAAACCTAACGGAAATTCCTCACTTGACTCAAAGATGCAAATTTTACAATTAATTTAAGTAAAAGTGAGTTTGAATGTCCTTGTGTTACATTTTTAGGACATGTTGTGTGACACGGTCAAGTTAAACCTATAGATGCTAAGGTCAAGGCTATCTCTGAATTCCCAGTGCCTGTCAGTAAACACTAACTGATGCATTGTTGGGTATAGCTTTATTATCGGAAAATTTGCTGTAATTTTGTCCATAATTGCTGATTAACTCCTGACAAATATGTTGAGTAAGAAAACAGTTTCATTGGTCTGACGAATGTCAGAGGGCTTATGATAAATTAAAGACCATATTTAAGAGTGCACTAGTTCCTTCAACTCCAATTTCAATCAATCATTTAAAATGTCTGTTGATACAATTGATGTTGGGGTTAGTGGAATATTGATTCAGAAAGGCAAAATTAGCGTGGAACATCAAGTGTGCTATTTTTCTAAACAGAATAAGTAAGCACACCAGAGAAATTATTCCACAATCAAAAAGGAATGTTTGGCTTTAATACTGCGTGACAACACTTTGAAGTTTAAGTTAGTTCAATTCCTTCTTCGATTGTTGTATTCAGTGTTCACAACCCCCTTACTTTCATTAACAAAATAAAAAACAAAAATCGGAGATTTGTTAGGTGAAATTTGATGTTGCAGGAATACATCATCGACATTCTGCACATCAAGGGAAACGATAATCTGTTTGCAGACACACTTTCAAGTGTATATAAGTACTAAATTGCTTTATTTCATGTATATGTTATATAATTCCTATCATATATTCCTATGCGATTGAATTATATGGATCACTGACTAATATGTAAAAGACTAATTTATTTAGATGCATTCAGTTATTATTTGAGGAGATTTATTTATTAAAATATTCATTAGAATTACAAGGTTATCATAGACTTCAGGACTACATAACCAGTTTGAAATTGCTGTTCATTTAACGACGTTTTGGATTATATCATTGTGATACATCAAGACTGTTAGCATATCAACTCTATTCAGGATATTGACGCTTCACTTCATACAAAACTGGATTTCATTCGGAACACAATAGGAACTAATTTGGAATATTCTATACTTCTATACTTGTGATAGAACCTTTAGGACTATTTGGGATTTCATGGATAATACTGTAAATTATTTATAAATTTTCACTTGGTATTCTAGGGAAATAACTTTGCTTTTGAATTTTACAAAATCTTTGGTTTTCGTTTTTTCTTTTAGTTAATTTAAGAACATAAAGTCGTACCATGTGTCAGACGTGTGATTTTTCAATGATTTGACACTAATCATTTAGCTATCGGATGTATGATTGATAAATGATGTGATACTAGTCAATCAAGTATCCGATTTGTGACTGATGAGAAGTAAATTAGTTCTCAGACGTGTGATTGATGATTGATTTGACATTACGCAATTAGATATCAGATGTTGAGTTTAGCCTGAGTTTGAACACAAGAATGAATAATGAACAAACCAGATATTTTGGGGTCCTTTATCCATCGTTTATATGCCTGATTGTTTACGAAAGGAATTTAAAATATTCAAACTGATATTGCATGACATATATATTTTGTTTTGGGATTTAAATTGACATTATTGAAATCTCGGTTATGTTACAGGGTTACATCGTACTCCCGCATCTGGTGCCAATCAAACGCCACGTGTGAATGTTGAATAGAAATTTGATACAGATGCATAGACCGGTCAATTTAAATGTCTATCAACCTGGAGGGAGGGAAGCGTAAAGTTACCTTATATACGTACATCGCACACTGTCCTACAACACCATGAGCTCTCCACGTGTGAAGAAATAAATGTTTGGATCTGAACATAATTTCCAGCAAGTAGTTAAAGATATAGACACGAGGTGTATCATCAGTTGTTAAAGGTATACAAAAGAGATATATCATCAGAAGTTAAAGGTATACGAACTAGATATATCATCAGTAATTAAAGGTATAAAACGAAATCTATCATCAGTAGGTATACGTATAAAAAAGAAATATATCATCGGTAGTTAATGGTAAACAAAAGAGATATATCATCAGTAGTTAAAGGTATAAGCAAAGAAATATATCATCAGTAGTTATAGGTATAAAAACGAGATAAATCATTAGCGACCAGACAAAACTAGGCTGTTGTCGGGTACCGTTATTCCTAACAGAGTCATGATCGGCTGATTGGTCAAAGATAGTACACGATTCAGTGATAGGTTAGATTTGAAACCTGACTGATACCTCTCAAGCAACTGATTCTTAGTAGCATGCATGTTACTTCCCTTTCCAACGAATTACCTCCCCATGAAGACATTTAGTCACACTGCTTCATAAAAACAGACTAAATCTTCATTTATTTTAGCTGATAAAATCTATATCTGAATCAATACAGTCGTGTATATCTTACGTAAAAATACACCATTTAATACCAATTGATTTTCATCCATTTTTGAAAATTATTGTAAAAGTTAAAATGATCTTTCAACTGTAGACCATATATAATAAATGCCTCCTCCTGGGAGGACATTATTTCTAAAAAGGGAGGTAACACAGATAAGACGAAAAACAAGGAATACGAAAGGCACAGATCTAGATTCTAGGCATTCCAAAAATGCACAGTGTTAGTTATTGGACCTTAAATATGTTGTAATTATCATTCAACAACTAACGTGTTATGTACCTGTCGAAACGAGGACGAGAGCTCCTACGCCAAATTAAGAAAAATGTAAGAAACATCATTGCCAAGTAATATAAGCAGTACATCCAAGAACAATATAGCTAATCGGAACATTCTCAAAATGATTCCGGTGAATGAAAAACTCAGAGAGTATTCCGTTTGCACAAAACCTAAAGCGAACAGCATTTATAAGGGTTATTACACTGAATTCTAGGCGACAGACTGTTAGATGCCAAAAAATATCAAAAACATGCTAACAACACAACTTAACATTAATGCATTAAACAATTAACCCCATTAATGCATGGAGTGTAATGTGGATAAAAGGATAGGACAAGCGGTGTGCATAAAAAAATCATATCACAGATATAAAAATATACGATGTAAGAAGGTACCAAACAGAAATACAGATGTCATCGTCGAGTTGAACATGAATTCGCGAATCCTCAATTTCTCCCCCTCATCATCCTCGTTGGAATTACTTTTATTCCTGGGAAAATGACTTCAGCGCAAAGTTAACCAAAAGCAAAAAGGGAAAACAAAGAAAACAAAACACAAAAACCAACAGCAAAACACAAAAACAAAAATAAAAGCAAACAACACCCCCTTCAAAAAAAACCCCCAAAACCATTAATCAGACTGAATAACTGTTCCTACGTGAATGTTGTGCTCACAAAGAAAACATTAACACACGGTGTGCCATGACCCTGCTGTCTTGAAAACTGATTTAAATTCAAAACTTAGCCAGTTCATTCAAGCTCTAAATGTACGCCACAATTACCCAGTTTGGGTGAAGGGTGTTCTACTCACCAAGAGGCATCCAAACGCTAAGGTATATGACCCTAAAGCTAAAAGTGCAACAAAATCTGACCTTAAAACAGAACTAACTCATGTGTGTCGTACAGAGCGCAGGGCTGGCGGACATTAAATGACCCACCGTATCATTAGCGGGATACATATAATCGTTTTAGTTCCGTGTGATAATACCAGAAAATGAAAGAAAGTATTAGGCTGACGTACAATGTGATCGTATTAAGTTCGAATACAACAGCAAATCTGCTTAACTGACAAACAATATATGCGTGTGTCTGTGTTCATTTCTATGCAGTGAATATCATACAAGTAAGTGGATCTTTACAAAAATCGCATCATCATCATCATCAGTTTTCAAGTCATTCAAAACAACATTGGTCTGTCAAAGTTGTATTCTTATGAATGTCCATTTTATTGTTGTTTACGTCAACATTTCACTGAGACATAAAAGAAAAAAGGCAAATAGAACAGTTGTAGAGAACTAAGAACTGTACGTTTTTAAGAAAGCATATTTATGTGGTACGCCTGGTATCAGGAAACCACGCGAACATTCCATGACTTATATGAAATCAGAAAACCACGTGAACATTCCATTTCTCCATTACCTATATGAAATCAGGAAACAACGTGAATATTCCATGGCTATATGAAAGTTTATCCGTGGTATGGTTCTGGATAAGGAGCGAATATCATGGTAAGAAACCCAAAAATATAAGAACATGTCAATTTTTCCAACCAAAAATACTTGGAAAGACGCTATTATATAGCCATAAGAAAAAAAGTATTACGAAAGCTGTTTACCGTATTTGCTCAGGAATATTCTAGGTTGTTCGTCACATTTATTGTTTCTCTAGAACATCTTACACTTTGACCTATCAGGCCATTATGCGACAACATATGATGGTCGCCTGTTTTCACTGCATGGTTTGTTATACACCGAGAACTTTGGTATAGAGTATAATAATAAAACGCCTACGGTCACTAAAGATTCATGATATAATGCATCCATTACCGCGTAATTTTTCTCCATTTTCTTCTGTCATTGTATATCTTTACTAGGTTGACTGCTGGTCATTTGCATTACTCTTTGTTTTTTACTCAGCTATTATTTTAAATCAGTATCTTTCCCTAAACGATAACAATATAGTAGTCAACCTACTATGTAGCAGCACGTCTGGCACACGTAATAAATATCATGTAAGGTATAGACGAAGAATGGACTGATCATGTTAAAAGATACTATTTGAATCCAATATCCACACTCGGCGCACTTGCCCCATGAGTAGCTCAACTGACTTCTTTTAATCATGTTGAGCGAAGTGGGTTCAGTTTGAAATATGGAATCAAGTTTCTCTTTCCGTGGCTTGGAAACACAATCGCCGTGAATTCAACGTTTGCTAAAAAGATGACACAGAGTAACGTCGAACGACAAAATAGGAATACCATAATTGGGCATTAGCTCTCGGCTTTCTCGATTCGTCAATCCATGCTTTCAACTGGTAGCTGATCCAGTCAGCGTAGAAGTAGTTATAAGCAATTAAACACCATCGCATGATCCTGTAACGGACAGTGGGCTTATCTGTGTGGCTGACTTTCCATTCTTGGGATTAGTTGCTTCTCGTCATAGAGGCATAACATGGAGCACTCCATCTGGAGAGCTTTCTTCCTTGTACGTTTGAAGGCAAAATTAGATGCGGAGAAACAGAATATCTTTAGATTGAGATATTAGAGGAATGGAATATGTTGCATTTATTTTCTAATCCTGAAAAGCACTCATTCGGACTGAACTGAGATAGTAATTCAAGTTATCCAAACGTGAACCCCGTCTTTATGCAGATGATTTGTCACTATACTTGTCCTAAGCACTGTGTGTGACAATCCATCGTACTGGAATCCGTCCTGATTTTGCAAGGTAAGACACTTCATGTTCAGGGTACTATGTGTATTACCAATAAGACATTTACCATATTTTAGCTAGTATAATGTGTGTGTGTGTGTGTGTGTGTGTGTGTGTGTGTGAGAGAGAGAGAGAGAGAGAGAGAGAGAGAGAGAGAGAGAGAGAGAGAGAATTTAAGCTGTAAAACCTTTCTGGAAAATACATACAACATTCATTCCGTAATTTCAGTAGTATCTTCACCCCAAATTATCAAAAGTCTTTCGCAAGATAGAGACAGTGATATTGCAATCCCCTCGGAGCCATTAAATTTTATGCAAACGTCGAAACCAAAACAAACGCAAAATTTTAAATTAAAAAATATTAAAAACCAAGTCAACATGAGCTTTTTGTTATAACCTAATTTGTTTACACCAAGTTGCTCTGTAGGAAAACTGGATAAGTAATTATTGCGTTTGGATATAGTTCTTCTTGTTTGATTTGACCTCTTCCTTTACAAAGTTTGGTTTATACAGCGGTTGTATCTGTCTGTGATGTCACACACTGCGAAATTCAATCACATGTTGCTGCTAACAGTTAAGGCTTGGAAAGTTATTGTTTTCATTGTACCAATTAGACAATAGGTATAGCTTTTGAAAGGCGGGTTTGATCAATGGCAGCAGTTTGTGTCATTTCCATATGTAAATATGTGACGTATGTTTGTTATTTACGAATGTCCAGTTTGATATCATACCTATGCACTGTATTTCAGAATCTTAAGTCGTTAAGCAGATTACATGACTAAATTTATTTTGTTTCAATATCAAAAGGCGAGAAAATTAAAGAAAAATCCTCTTTCTATTCTCGATTCGTGTGATATAAAACTCGTTTCTGTCAAGAGATTCTGATCTGTTATTCGCACGATGCTTCAGAATGATCAAGTAATATTTAAAAATATTTTTAAAAAATGTAAAAACTTGTACTTTCCAGCAGCTACAATAGCCGGGTTGGGGTAGGTAGGGAGGGATGGGGGTTGGGATGAGGGTGGGGGTGGGAAGGGTGCTTGATGCTGAGGCATATCCCCATTGATGTAATGTGTTGGTATTGATGAGTTAGAGTGTTTGAAGCTTCCTCGTGAGAAGGGTTATTGAAAGTCACTTTATTTACAAAGCCATTATTTTATGCCATTGTGATGTATTGTATGAACTGCGGGATCATATGAGTAAATTTGATTAACTATAGCCTTGAATAGTATATGTGGCTTAAACTTACTGTTACGGCTCTATCGTCTCAAATTAAGTAACAGAAAAGAACGAAAACCAAAACGTTTTGTAAAATTGAACAAATAATTCATTTCCATAAAACACAGTGACAATTTAAAAAAAAAAAAAAACTTACACTAATGTGAATTAAATGA
Organism: Megalonaias nervosa; assembly: GCA_016617855.1. NCBI lineage: Eukaryota > Metazoa > Mollusca > Bivalvia > Unionida > Unionidae > Megalonaias > Megalonaias nervosa. The sequence continues at coordinate 12,014 of JAECUM010022921.1, read as the reverse complement.
CATATAGTCCTAAAAGTTCTAACACAAGTCCAAAATATAGAGTATTCCAAATGAATTTCAGTGGTGTGCTGATGTACAAATACCTGCAATAGTGTTAATGCGCTAACAATCTTGATGTATCATAATGATATCATCTAAAATGTCTCTAAATGAATTCACAATTCGCCCAAAATAATGACTTAGTCAGAAAGTATTAATGAGCACTTTGTAATTCCAACTAATCATATAAATAAATAACTCCTCTCAAATTAAAACTGAACACAGCTAAATTACTGATTCCATTTCAGTTGTTAAGATATGAATAAATAAATAAACAACCTTAATAAAAAAAAAACCCTAAGACACGTAAGAGTACCAGGATGAGGATCAGATGTTCATATATACAAAATTTTAAGTTATAAACAAGATCAGGTCCATTACTAAAGCTTTAGTAAAAAAAACATGGTAAACAACAGGTAGACCAGGAATTCCCGAGGGGAAAATCAATGTCCTGAATTCAAATCCAAGTAAACATGTTTGCCTACAAGTAATAATTATCTTAAGTTATAATTTACAATCATAGACAAAACTTAACTATGTAATTTGTTGTTTACAAAGTGACAATTACAAGCTATAATCATGGACAAAAGCCAAAATACAATACAAATCAAACACACATAACATTACATTGATCTCTAAATAGAGGCAAACACTACGAGTCTCTCTCTCTCTCTCTCTCTCTCTCTCTCTCTCACACACACACACACACACACACACACACACACATATACACACACAGAGTAAGTTGTACAATTATAGTAGGAAATTAAGTCAATATATTGAGAAAATAATAAGAGGACCAATGATTCACTAGCAGTCGGAATATTTTATATGACAGGGAACAAAATGAAATGTGTGTGTGTGTGTGTGTGTGTGTGTGTGTGTGTGTGTGTGTGTGTGTGAGATTTGGATTTTTAACGTAGCTTAACAATTTTTCAGTCATATCGCTATGATGTCTGCAGTGTTGCAGTTTATAGTAATGCCTAGCACTGGGGCATCATGCCGCAGACACGCAGCATGATGCCCCACCCAGTCCCATTATCCTGATTCCAGGCCGACCAGTTCTAACACTAACCTCTTAATACTGAGAGAGCCTAGCGAGGCAGCTGTTAGTACCTTTTTTTAAGTCTTTGGTATGACTCGGACGGAGTCCGAGGACAAAATAAAATAAATTTCCTACCATTTTCTCTAAAACTGAGCTGATTCTAAATAAAATGATGAAAATGATAGGCGTTAACATCAAAATCAATATTCGTTTAGATCATCTTTGGAAATTGGTCAGACTGATACGTACAGGTGTGGAGTAAAACACATAGAAATACCCTTTAACTTGATTTAAAATGTATGACGAAAGGACATAGTTATTATATCTCAATCACATAGTTTCTTTCTTTCGTACAAGGAAAAACATTAGGTGAACAACTTATTTTGGCAAAAACAGTTGAAAATGTATTAGACTGAAAATAGGTGTCATTTGCCAAGAACCAGGTCAGTTTTAACACGATAAATACCTGTATATTCATTCAGAGTGTCAACACGATAAATACCCGTGTTTTCAATCAAAGTACAAACACGATAGGTACCTGTGTTTTCAATCAAATCGCCAATACGATAAATACCCTTTTTTCAAAGTACCAACACGATAAATACTCTTTTATAAAGTACCAACGGGATGAATACCTTTGTCAAAGTACCAACGTGACAAATACCCTTTTGTCAAAGTAACAACGGGATAAATACCCTTTGTCAAAGTACCAACTGGATAAATACACTTTGTCAAAGTACCAACGGGATAAATACCCTTTTGTCAAAGTACCGACGGGATAAATACCCTTTGTCAAAGTACCAAAGGGATAAAAACTTTTTTGTCAAAGTACCAACGGGATAAATACTCTTTGTCAAAGTACCAACGGGATAAATACCTTTTTGTCAAAGTACCAACGGGATAAATACCCTTTGTCAAAGTACCAACGTGACAAATACCCTTTTGTCAAAGTACCAACGGGATAAATACCCTTTGTCAAAGTACCAACGGGATAAATATCCTTTGTCAAAGTACCAACGGGATAAATACCCTTTTGTCAAAGTACCAACGGGATAAATACTCTTTGTCAAAGTACCAACGGGATAAATACCTTTTTGTCAAAGTACCAACGGGATAAATACCCTTTGTCAAAGTACCAACGTGACAAATACCCTTTTGTCAAAGTACCAACGTGACAAATACCCTTTTGTCAAAGTACCAACGGGATAAATACCCTTTGTCAAAGTACCAACGGGATAAATACCTTTTTGTCAAAGTACCAACGGGATAAATACTCTTTGTCAAAGTACCAACGGAATAAAAACCTTTTTGTCAAAGTACCAACGGCATAAATACCCTTTGTCAAAGTACCAACGCGATAAATACCCTTTTGTCAAAGTATCAACGGGATAAATATCCTTTGTCAAAGTACCAATGGGATAAGTACCTTTTTGTCAAAGTACCAACGGGATAAATACCTTTTTGTCAAAGTACCAACGGGATAAATACCCTTTGTCAAAGTACCAACGGGATAAATACCTTTTTGTCAAAGTACCAACGGGATAAATACCCTTTGTCAAAGTACCAACGTGACAAATACCCTTTTGTCAAAGTACCAACGGGATAAATACCCTTTGTCAAAGTACCAACGGGATAAATATCCTTTGTCAAAGTACCAACGGGATAAATACCCTTTTGTCAAAGTACCAACGGGATAAAAACTCTTTGTCAAAGTACCAACGGGATAAATACCTTTTTGTCAAAGTACCAACGGGATAAATACTCTTTGTCAAAGTACCAACGGAATAAAAACCTTTTTGTCAAAGTACCAACGGCATAAATACCCTTTGTCAAAGTACCAACGCGATAAATACCCTTTTGTCAAAGTATCAACGGGATAAATATCCTTTGTCAAAGTACCAATGGGATAAGTACCTTTTTGTCAAAGTACCAACGGGATAAATACCTTTTTGTCAAAGTACCAACGGGATAAATACTCTTTGTCAAAGTACCAACGGGACAAATACCTTTTTGTTAAAGTACCAACGGGATAAATACCCTTTGTCAAAGTACCAACACGATAAATACCCTTTTCCAATGTGCCAACACGGTAAATACCCTTTTCCAAAGTGCCAACACGATAAATACCCTTTGTCAAAGTACCAACGGGATAAATATCCTTTGTCAAAGTACCAACGGGATAAATACCCTTTGTCACAGCACCAACGGGATAAATACCCTTTGTCAAAGTACCAACACGATAAATACCCTTTTCCAAAGTACCAACGCGATAAATACCTGTATTTTCAATCAAAATGTCAACACGATGAATACCTGTATTTTCAATCAAAGTATCGTGTTCGTAACGTCTTTTATTTTAAATATATAAATGAATATCTTTGCGATGTCCAGCCAATAAGATAAGTTTATCCATTCTTACCAATTTCTGTACATTCGTGGCAAATTGAATACAAAAGCAAAGAACGGGAAGATGTGTAATTATAAATATAAATTGCCCTAATAGCAGGCGATGTCTTTAATATTACCACAGCACATGAGCTTTGAAGAAAAGTCCGTCCCCAAATATCACAGAGAGTGCAAGAATAACAATTAAAGGGACACAGCTTAGAATGTAGACATCATCTGAAATCTAGCTCCATTAAGTTACGCAATACACAGTGAAGCTTTTTTTTGACACCCATCCACCCCTGTAAACCTGATCTTAAACGACATCGTTCAACCCTTGTCTTAACTTTACTTAAGTGTTAAACTGTATATTAAGGACATATGTCAACGTAAGACACACTTTTGGACAGTCCTTCATATACATGATTTGCCGCCTTTTCTAGCAGAATATTTGCCTCCGACTGAGGCAGTATTTTTTGTAACTATAACAATTGTAATATTCGAGTAATTATAGAGATTTCTGGAACTGAAGAACTCTTACAATGTGCTCTGCGTCTAACAAAACAATAACAAACTTATACTAAAATGTTACTAGTATTTGAATAAAAAGAAAGTGACCTTTTTTAAAAAAATATTTTTAAAAAATCTTTTCATCATGATGATATTAGTATGAACAAAATTCTTTTTAATTTTCATTCACTTTAAGGTAATATGAAAAAAGATATCAAAAATTAGGCGTGTATACTTTAAACAAATATTTATCCTGTGTGATTGTACGGCAAACAAAGATGTCATGAAAAATAAACTACGTTTATTTAAAGAAATACCATATTACTCACCAGAAAAAGAAGCGGTTAATGTGTGTGTGTGTGCGTGCGTGCGTGCGTGCGTGTGTGTGTGTGTGTGTGTGTGTGTGTGCGCGCGATTTAGATTTTTAACGTAGCATTAAAAAATTTTGTCAGTCATATCGCCATGATGTCTGCAGTGTGGCACTTTATAGTGATGTCTAGCACTGGGACATCACGCCGCAGAGATGTAGCATCATGTCCCACCCAGTCACATTATCACGAAACCAAGCCGACCAGTCCTAACACTAACCTCATTCCTAACACTAACCTCTTTCCTAACTATTTAATGCTGAGCGCCAAGCGAGGCACTTGCTAGTACCATTTTTATAAGTCTTTGTTATGACTCGGTCGAAGTTAGAACCCGCAACCTCCTGCACCGGAGGCGGATGCTCTAACCACTTTGGCCACCGAAGCGGTTCGATTAATAAGTGATTTGAGCGAAATATGTATGTATTTATACACGCGCGTGCGTACGTACATACGTACTTACGCACGTATGTATGTATGTACGTATGTATGTTTTGTATGAATTTGCTCATTTGCATCCAAACGTAAAGAATTTGTTTGCAAATAATTTGCTGTGTTCATCAATACTTTTTTGAATCGGTGGGTCGATTGTAGTAAGCCGTAATAGTTTTCAAATTATTTTGATTCCGCTATGTTTTGAAATTTAGATATTTAATTAATATCTATCCTAATTATAGAGTAATTAAACCTCATGATTCTTGCAATTTTCTTCTCAACGAATGTCATTTCTGTACTAATTTTGGCTTCTGAAAAACAAATTCACCGTTTAATTTCCGTACTGTAATGAAATTAACTAAGCTAATTAGTTTTTGTTTTGTTGATTGGAATACTCGAATACGTACAATTGCTTAAATACATATTATTTCCAACAGCAAGGTGGATTTGTAGATCGGAAAACTGCAAAATTTCGTCATGTAAACGCACTGCAAAATATACATGTGTACAATTGTTCTTTATTGGTTTACAAAAATTATTTAAAAATTACCACTAAAAGAAACAAATGTTTATTGTTAGCTTATTTCCAATGTCTTAGTGGCCATTATGTCTCTTGTATGTAGCCACTTGGGAAATGCAGCTAATTGTGATTCTTGCATGTAGCCACATGGGTAATGCAGCTTATTGTGATTCTTGCATGTAGCCACTTGAGTAAAGTGGCTAATTGTGACTGATGTACATGCATGTATCCATATGAGTAAAATGGCTAATTGTGACTTTTATGTAGCCACTCGGGTAAAGTAGCTAATTGTGACTATTGCATGTGGCCACTTGGGTAAAGTAGCTGATTCTGACTGTTGTATGTAGCCACTCGGATAAAGTAACAAATTTTGACTGTTGTATGTAGACACTTTGGTAAAATGGCTAAATGCTTGCACACAGACACACAGACACACACAGACACACACACACACACACACACACATCTTTGCATATTGATAAGTTGATTATGAACGCTCAGCCATTGACGTACCAGCGCAATGAAGTTACTGTGGAATATATATACTTATATATATATATATATATATACTCTTATATATATATATCTCTAATACTACCTCTCACTATATATATATATATATATACCTCTGTGTGTGTGTGTGTGTGTGTGTGTGTGTGTGTGTGTGTGTGTGTGTGTGTGTGTGTGTGTGTGTGTGTGTGTGTTTTAAATATCTATTTTTCTGTTGCTTTCCTTTCATCCATCTATCTGCAACCATTTCAGGTTTATATCCCAGTGCTTTCAAAGAAGCGGGAGAAATGATTATGCAGCCACTTCGTTAGTTCTCACGTAATGAACTTGAACTCCTGCGTCGACCTTACTGTATTTACATAAAACAATGGTCAATAACATCCCATGGATGTAGATCTTGCCAATACTTCTGGAAGTGTGATTTCGTCCATTGGGTTGGAATTGAATTTAGGGGCGATACTTAAATTTAAAATAACTCTTGAATTTTCTGCATGACATTTCTGAGAGCCGGAGAACTAACATGAATAATCAATGACTCAAGTGTGAAAAGCATATCTGACTGAAACCCATTCCAACAAGAACATTCCAAAGAAAAAATCAGAATTCGTTGATTATCTACTTTGGCCTTTAGTAAAAAAAAAAACTGATTCATATATCCAAGATACAACAAGCTGTCTAAAAAATACACCAAAAAGTAATCTTCCAGTTAACACTCTCCTCGTAACTATGGATGTTTGTTTCGTATACACCAACATCCTATACGAGGAAGGTATCACAACCTGCAAGGTAGCATGGGTTGTAGACCTGATGCCTATAACTTGTTCCAACTTTTAACACATGCTCTTAAGTTTAACAATTTTATATTCAACACTTCATACAAATCAATGATACTGCAAACAAATGGGCACTAAAATGGCACCATCCTGTGCCAAACGTTTTGTGAGAAGACCCCAGCATAAGCTACTCAATGAGGCACTCTATATACCTCGAAGATGCTGTAGATTCATTGACGGCGTATAATCAAAAAATAAATCGAAACGGGGCAGAATTTAAAATAGCTTTTGAATTCGCCAATACCTTCTATACTACGATGAAATTAACGTCGGAGTCATCAGACAGGTCTAACAGCTTTAAGGAGACACTGCACCCTGGAGGGGAACATAGAAACTGACCTGCATTCTAAGTCAATTGACTCTTACCAGTATCTACTCCTGATCAGCTCCCCCTCCCTAAACGTAATAAAATTCTTCCTTACTGAAAGTGCGTTCGGATCACACTCATATGCTTTAATCGGGCTACAAAAAGAGACTCGGAGAACTGTCTTAAAAGGAGAGGAAACAGAAGAAGCTATTTTGACGAGGATATTAGCAAACCTAGACTCCTTGATAGAGGAGCCCTCCTGAAATATAAAAGTAACAAAACCAACAAGCGCGTCCCCTTCTTGGTTATTTTCCACCCCTATGCCCCAAACTTACAACATATCATTCGGAAGCATTGGCACCGGACCGAATCGTTCAGAACGTCTGAAGGGCATACATTAGCATGTTCTTATGGTTGCATACGTAGACCTCAAAATCTGATGCCAAGTTCATGCCAAGGGAACTTCAAACAAGACCACAGATTTAGACACATCCTGCTGCAAAAACAAACGTTGCGTAATTTTACTATGAATCAGAAGTTACGATGTCGAACCAAAAATGTAATCTATCTCCTGACATGCAAGATCTGTGAAACTCAATAAGTTGGCGAAACCATTGATTTCAAAAGAAGAACTGCATTCGCAATAAAATCAACTCGAAATTCACCGAACACAACAACTCTGCTGTGTATTATTTAGTCGAGTCCCTCAAGGTACTACTGACTGAATCTAACCTAGGGTGGACCGATACAGAACGCACACGTAACGAACGATACTAGATACAACAAATCAAAACTCATTAGGTGAGCGCCTAAATGAAAGACTCTAACCCTCCCAATGCAATCGTATCAAAAAAGACTCTAACCCTCCCAATGCAATCATATAAAAAAGACTCTAACCCTCCCAATACAATCGTATAAAAAAGACTCTAACCCTCCCAATGCAATCGTATAAAAAAAGACTCTAACCCTCCCAGTGCAATCGTATAAAAAAAAAAGACTCTAACACTCCCAATGCAATCGTATAAAAAAAGACTCTAACCCTCCCAATGCAATCGTATAAAAAAAGACTCTAACCCTCCCAATACAATCGTATAAAAACTACAGCTAGATATTAGCTTATCAGTTTGAGACAATATTTACACAAGTAAATATTCCTTAACTCGTTATGTGTATTTATTATTATTATTGTTATTATTATTATTATCATTAGTAGTAGTAGTAGTTGTTGTTGTTGTTGTTGTTGTTTCTATTATCCCACTGACCCATTCACTTGACATATCTCCTTTAGTACCCCATGCATACCTTTTCCGGGATATAATTTCTTTTGTACATTTTGTAAATGGCGTTGATTTTTCGCCACGCACAATTGCTATCCTTTGTCCCCAGCCTGTAATTAGGACAAAACATTTTGGTTCTCTGTGCAATATTCAGAATAGTATCTTTGTTTTTTTCTGATAGAATTTTAATGGACATATAATTTACGTGTTTTAAGACTGTTTTTAAAATTATTTCTTATTTCTTTCTTCTATTTTTCTGTTTTTATTCTCCTGTCATTGGATTTCTTCATGTCATTCAAATATATAACGAAGAGTGTTTTGCTGGAAACGTTAGGAAACTGTTTAGAATTTGCGCCGTGTGTGTGTGTGTCTATATATATATATATATATATATATATATATATATATATATATATATATATCATGAGAAGAAAATATCTGGTATAGTACTCTGCGGAATGACATCAGTCGGTCATTTTTGTCACCTCTACGTGTAGTGCTTTGCCATTTCGTACATGTGAGCATGAACAAAACTGTTCAATTAAGATATGTCACGAGTCATTATATAGTGACATCTTTGCGTGACAATATAATCTGATACTATCATGTTCGATTCGTCTCGGTGAAAGACTGTTACACGCCTGTTAGTCACAGCTTCATGATTAACAATTCACCGTGTTTTTTTTATTTCTAAATTGTGTTATGTTGTTTTATACTGAGACACTTGTCGGGTGATGCAGTTACTGGTGACTTATAAAACGGATTGGTACTCGATGATAAGTTGAGTAGACCTGCAAACAGCAAAGACCCAGCTCTGCCGTGGCCGGCATATCTGGGCCATTGCGTTTGGTTAGATATAATCAATACAACAGCACAGAACCAGACCTGCCGGCTCATTGTGCGAACGGAAATCAGGATTTGTTTGTTTGCAGTTTGACTTGACTTATATGCGAGTTAAGTCGGTTGATAAATTTGATGCTATTTCAACACGGTCGTAAACGTATTGAGCACATTTCAACAACTGACGACAATATTTTTTGCACAAAGAATTCATACGATATTCAAATCAAAGATATATGGCTGAACTAACTTTCATGATCTCAGGTTTTAAGGTCCGTTATGTCTCTCATGATTGCCACCTTTTCTGTTGAAGTTCAGTCAGATGTGCCATATTTATAGTTGTTTTCATACAGACAATGCATACGTCAAATTATTTTCGTGGGTATCAACTTTCGTAGTTTTGCGAAAAAAATGCATTGTCGTCGGTAATTGAATTAGCGGATAGGGGAAGCAGTGTTACTGTTTTCAGAGAAGGGTTGTCGTTTGATGGGTCTTTCAATCTGCGGTTTGTGGCAACCACAAAATCCACGAAAATTAGTAACCCACGAAAATAAATGAATTCACGGTATTTCTACGAATTTCACACATGCATGACATATTTCTATCCGGTTTTATATAGACAGGAAAATGTCTAAGTTTTCATAAAAATAAAAATATTCGGCGAACACTTTGTGCGTATTATAGCGACGAAAACTGAAACGTTGCACTTGTTTTCATACAAATAATTATAATACATTAGATTAACAAATTTTATATAATATTTCCTCGGTGATAACAAAAATTTTCAACGAAGTAAGCTTTATACTAACAAACAGCAACATCAGTCATGAGAAACGTTTTGCGTTTTCCTTATGTGAGAATCTAAATAAGTTTAATCCCATAGAATCTGGACCTTAGATATGGAACAGATCAAACCGATTCTTCGATTGATTCTTTTGCTTCATCAACCTCTTCTGTCTGGAACAGTTAATGTTTCCAGGAAATAATCACCCTGGACTATTGCCTTCGCTTGTCATGGAGAGCATCAGTATAATCAGTGCAAATGGAACCATCATGACTGAATGCGTTTATTTCACTTCATGTGTTTACACTTCCAGAAAAGTTCTTTTTCATGAATATACAGGGCCGGATCAGGTCAAGTGTTGGGGTGGGGTGGGGGGTGGGGGGGTGGAAGTCTAAAATTTCAAAAGGTCCAAGACGTTCCTCAAAAGGGCACCAAAGCAAAAGTCTATGTGTCTGTTTGCACAAAGTGTGCATAATCTCAATAAACGTGCGCAAGAACAAAATGATGGTCAAATTTCAAGTGACTTGTGACTGTACGTTTATGTGTGTGTGTCTGTGTGTGTGTCTGTGTGTGTGTGTGTGTGTGTGTGTGTGTGTGTGAGAGAGAGAGAGAGAGAGAGAGAGAGAGAGAGAGTTTGTTATATTTAGCCTGGGAAGATTCCGGAAATTCCCCGTCCCCGAACCGGCCCTGCTATATCTTGATTATTTAAAAGAATAAACAAGAGTCCCTGCTGAATTTTCACCAAATCTTGTCAGAAGGAAACGTTCTACAGTTTAATTCTTTCCACAAACAGTTTAGTGTTTTGTAATGAAATGTATAATCATTTGATATTAATCTATGGAAAAGACCAGCTTTTATTATAAATGTCATACGTTTGTTCGAGTATAATGATCTGAATGGACGTTACTGGTACATTTTATGTACTTTCTTTTTAAAAATATACAAAATAAATGTTATGTCTTATGATCTTTAAATTTTACAGTCTGGTGGCGCACAAAAATATGGTTATGAAATGTGAACTGGGATAATTTAATCATGGAAACTCTCTCTCTCTCTCTCTCTCTCTCTCTCTCTCTCTCTCTCTCTCTCTCTGTAAAACCCAAAAGGTAACAATTTATTCTCGGTCTCAGAGACTTGCATAGACCAGAATGAAGAACAAATTAATACAAAAGGAAATAAACACGTATATAAACTATAATCACATTATACATCTTTGCGATTCATTTCTAGCAACCGGGATAGTGTTTCTTGAATACACATTCGAGTAAAAAGGAACATTGTATGATTTCACCAGTCAGTGAAACATTATTATACATCATTCTCATTTGAGGGGAAAACACTTTTTGTTACCTGCGATGTTTCTGGCATTAACCTAGGAAAAAGAAATGTCCACTGTTCATTTCTAAAACATAAAACATATTTTTACGTCCAAAACTTAGATCAGCCCATATATGAATTGAATAATTGCTATCTATCTATGATATGGCAAATATAATGCAACGTTAAATATATCAGTGCGTTGAACATGGTCGCACCGAAGACGTTCTGCTAGAGATTACATCCGCAATAATGATATTTGTATTATTGACAGTGTTTCTGAAACTCTAAAAGCTTATCGCTGAAGACAGCAGACAAGCAACAATGGAAGTCGTGTTCCATTAAGTGTCGAATATAATAGAAAGCCTTCTGTCGTATTCCTTGTAGCATAGTTTTCGTCCGAGCTTCAGGCCGTATTTTGGTAAATGTAATAATCCCATTACTCTGTAAATTATTAATATTTTTTTCTTAGAGTAATATGGATAGAATTTTTTCTCTTACTCTAGTCAGAAAATTTGTACAAATGTAATACCAGGGAGTCACAATTAATGAGAGAAATGGTATATGATATTGCAATAGATTCAAAGAACCCAAACGTAATCGAATGTCTATAGTTTACTTTTGTTCCAAGTACATGTAATGCTATCGAAGCCAATGAAAATCATATTTGTCTGTCACTAGGTGGAGTGGGCATAGTATAATTGTGACTCCCTGATATTACATTTGGAAAACTGTTTATATTTTCGAAGTTATAAAGTTCACACGTTGAAGATAAATTCTTGACTGGAAGCCACCAAAGTACTCTTCCATACGGTATACGTGTGCCGGAAAAAAAAAAAAAAAAAAA
>JAECUM010022919.1:0-26377 GCA_016617855.1 Megalonaias nervosa | reverse complement strand
AAAGCTTGCGTGATCACTTCTGCCCTCGGTTGACTACTCTGGAGATCTATCGCATCGAAGCTTTCTTAGCCCAGAGTGCGGAGACGAAACAAAGAAACGGTTACTTGACAGAGATTTTCAAACAAAAGGTCAAAATTGAATTGACGACTTATCATTACCTGTGAAAAAAACAACACAACAAAAAAATGGATACCTGGGAACTTTATTACCTTTCGAACAACAGTTCGTACACTGCTTCTTGGAATCCTGTCGTGTGTGCTAAAAATGAACTACCTCATCGCAAACCTCAAGACCATCCAGCTTATGTCATCAACACGGACGACAGTCATCTCCCAAGAACCTACTGGGTAGCCGTCTACTTCCCTAAAGAGGATTGTGTGGAGTATTTTGATTCGTATGTATTACCCTCTTTGGAAGACGACATCATTGACTTTATGAGAAGAAATGCCCAGACGACACGATTCAATAATGTGAAATTACAAGGCACAGATTCCATGGTGTGTGGACAATATTATGTATATTTTCTTCAACGCAGTCTTGGATATCCGTTAGAACATTTAGTGATTTATTGTGATCGTAACTCTTCTAGAAACGATGAGAAACTAGATCGATGGCTATGTGACCATTATGGTTATCTTTTGTCTTTAGCTAGGAGACGTAGTCCATCAATGGCCTCATGATTTCCATAAGTGGAAATCTAACTTCACTTCACAACGTTGTCAACCTTGTCCAAAAAAGTTTGATATTATTGTTACTTAGTAGTTTCTAATTGTTGGTTGAATAAAACATGTTGTGTTTTGAAAAAATGTGTCTGTCGTTTGTTTTCAAAAAGCACTGTGAATATTTGCTCTTTGACTTCTGTCTCTCTGTCTATTCCTCACCATGACATTAGCTATCATAACGTTCCGACTCAACAAAAATCCAGTCGGGATGTTTTCTATCGCCTCCGCGTTTGAACCATATAAAGCGAAGCAGTCTCCAGTCTGGCCAGCCATGGTTGACTCATCCACCTATGAACATGCCTTCGAGACTAGCCAAGCTGAACGAAGCTTATGTGAATTTACACCGTGTCAGGCAAAGGCTGATACCGAAGCGTGAAGAGATAGAGAATGTCAGGATGTTGAAAGTGACCAAAGACCTAATAGAAAAGGTCTGCAGACAGGAAATCAAGAAAGAACAAGAAGAATGGACGGAGAAGTACAGACTTCAGAAGCAAGAAAGAGAACAGCAACAACAACAGCATCAGCAACAGCAGCAGGAACCAGACAGAGGTTTTGTCGACTGCCGAGTAGACACCATGGAGTTCTCCTTTTCTTTACGAAGAAGCAGACCATATCCCGTAGGAAAGCCTGCCGCCAAACGGGGTCGCAATCTTAGACAATAAAAGATTGCCATCACTCCCCGTCAACAAAAACAGCCCTTTTCAGGGCTAACCCAACACTAGAAAATACATACTACTTCAATTGCCAAAAAATTGTGTGTTTATGTTAAAAAATTGAAGTGTGTCTATAAGCACTTCGTTTTCTCTGCCTTGTCCGATAGTGTGTGTCTGTGTTTGTAAATAAAAAAAAGTCAACGTGAGTGTTTCTTTTAGGTCCGCGCCTTTCATGTTATGGTAATAGTGGTATGCTAAGTTTTGGTCTAAGGGGATGTCTTCCATCAGGTCCGTGCTCAAGGAATATAAAGCAGCGCGTTCGTCAGTCTGGCTACCCATCGTTGACGTATCAACATTGAAGATGAGTAGCAGACTAACCAAATTACTTGAACTTCAGATGCACCTGGGTATGCCAGACGCCTCCTGGATGAGCTGGCTATGGAGGCCATTGCAGAAGCAGACCGGTTGGAAGAAGAGGAGAGAAAAAAAAGAAGAAAGAAGAGGAGAAGGAAAAGAAGAGAGGGATCCTGCCTCACGTCATACTGAGACCTCTGTGTGAGGTCAAACGTGAGATCAGGACACCAACGTCTCCATAGCCACCACTTCCACAACAAAGACAGCCACAGCCTCTGCCACCAGTACCACCAGTACCAGGAGTCGCTGTCCCCCAGACAGAGAACTGAGAGGAGGAGGCATTGGAGGAATTGGAGGGACAACGGCAAGAGTGGGAGCCGCAGAGACCTCATCATCATCATCCCCGGGTGTGGCACAGAAGAAGAAGACAGAGGGGACAACAACAACAACAAGCCTTCACTATTCCACAAACACAGAAGTGGAATAGCGAAGCCACTCAAGCCCCTTCTGCGCTCCCAACCACAAACATCAATTGGGAGCAGGACTGGAGCCGTCGTTGTGTGTGTGGGGCCCGACCAGGGAGGTGCCGACATTAGCCAGGCGAATCTGAAGTTTAAAAAGAAAAGAGCCTTTCTCAGGGCTAACCAACTATTTAGAAAAGAGACACTAGTCAAGTTGCCAATTTGTGTGAATGTGGAGTAGAGTAATTATAAACACTTACTCTTTCACTGGTATGTGTGCATGTGTGTATGTTTGAATACGTTCGCATACGTTTATGTGGATAGTAGAGTGTGTGTTTTATGCGTTCGCGTACGTTTGTGTAGATAGTAGATATAATGTGTTTTTTCTTCTCTTTCCGTCTGTGTGGATAATAGATATGGTGTGTTTTTTCTTCTCTTCCCCATCTGTGTGGATAGTAGATATTGGGGTTTTGGATAGTAGATATGGTGTGTTTGTGTGCGTTGCGTTCGTTTCTGTGGATAGTATAGTGTGTTTTTCTTCTCTTTCCGTCTGTGTGGATAGTATAGTGTGTGTTTTTCTTCTCTTCCCGTCTGTGTGGATAGTAGATATTTGGGTTTTGGATAGTATATATAGTTTGTTTGTGTGCGTTCGCGTTTGTTTGTGTGGATAGTAGATATGGTGTTTTTTCTTCTCTTCCCGTTTGTGTGGATAGTATATAACATGTGAAGTGAGTGTAAGGGATGTTTTCCTTCACGTCCGTGCTTCACGTATATGACGCGGAGCGGTCTTTAGTCTGACTACCCAGCGTTGACTAGTCAACACAACATGGATTTGTTCAACAAATTGAAACACAGTTGGTACTGGATGGTTGATGCAGCCTACGTGGTGGAAAGAATTTAAAAAGAATGGAGAATCAAGAAAGACTTTGTGACAAGTCAAGTCACCAGCCTCAAAGTAGCCAGGGATCAAGTGCTAGGCATGATAGAAGAGGAAATTGAGAAGTTAAGAGGTTTCATCCAACCTAAATATGTAAGAGTAGGCACCTTGAAGCAGGCTCTTGATGTTGTCATCCAAGTGAGGTGCTTTTTGGAAGGTATATTCAATTTGACTGAGTGGTCTTTAGTTAAATGGGGCTTAGACCAGTTAAAGAAAGCGGAAGACATGATGAGAAAAGTAATGGAAGAAGAAGTGAAGAAGATTAAAGAGACCTGGACAAAAGAGAGAAAAGACAAAGAAAACATAAAGAGAAAAGAAGAGTTTGAGAGACTGAATAACAATTGGATAAAGATACAGGAAAAATGTAGAGCAATGGGACATCCTGACTGGATAGCAGACGAGGAAAAGAAGAAGAAGAAGAAGAAGAAGAAGAAGAAGAAGAAGAAGACAGGAATCATTGGGAAATTGAGGAACTGGTGGAAGAAGTAGAGAAAATAGAAGAAAACCAAAGGCCCTTTTCAGG
Organism: Megalonaias nervosa; assembly: GCA_016617855.1. Classification (NCBI taxonomy): domain Eukaryota; kingdom Metazoa; phylum Mollusca; class Bivalvia; order Unionida; family Unionidae; genus Megalonaias; species Megalonaias nervosa. Next base: position 22,727 of record JAECUM010022919.1, on the reverse strand, counting down.
GCCACTTCATATGCCTCGAAAAGATATTTATTCTTTCTTGCCTATATGTGTTATATATGTGTTATATATGTCTATGTCTCTACTGTATTTGTCCCTACCTAGAGTGGTAGCCGCGCGTATTCAGGTCGACCACTTGCAACATTGTTGCCAGTACCGTGACGTCACCCCACCTGTTGCATTTCTCTTGTCGCTCAACAAGTCCAATATTTATCGTCAATTTTGATTGTCGCCAATTTTGATATACCTTTTTTTAACATTAAGGTCCCATGTTCGCTAAAGTGACCCCATATACTACTGGTAAATTCCATAATTTAAATGACTTAATCACTCAGCAGAGAGAGAGAGAGAGAGAGAGAGAGAGAGAGAGAGAGAGAGAGAGAGAGAGAGAGATTCATAACTAAGTTTAGTTTCTTCACATAATAATGGAAACCACTTGCCAATTTCTGACTGCAGCTGTAAAATATCTGAATAGAAAGTAGCAGCTACTTTATAAGCATGCAAGACATTTAATGTGAGCTATAGGCCCTCAAGTACTATTCCTCAGAGAAGACAGAAGACTGAGTTTCAGAAACTGAAGCCACACAAGTACCAGTTTCTTACTTTATGAACAATGGGGTCATTATGAAAAATGCCGACCACCTGATGTACCTGCTTGTGATGAATGGTCAGTGAGCAATCAAATTGTTATTCCTACGTACAGAAAATTCATAGTCTAGCCCATAAAACTCCTTAAGCTGATCATTCTGGTGTCAGTAAGACTTATCACAAGATCCTGGATCATTTTTATTTGCCGAAAATTAAAAATGATGTTTATAAGTACCAAAGATTTTGTCACACTTGTCAAATGGTAGGAAATCCCAGTCAGAAGATATCTAAGGCACATCTGCATTCTATTCCAGCATTGGACCGTTTGACAAGCCATTTAGCAGAAATATGGTAGGCTGTCGGTTCCTTACCTAATACCAAGTCAAGCAACCAATACTTGTTGACCATAATGTGTGCGTCCTCAAGATCTCCATAAACTATTCCTTTGAAGAATATTAAAGCAAAAACTGTTCTGAAAGTTTAGGCAATGTTTTTTAACACTTGTTTGCCTCCCCAAATCTGTCCAGCAATTTTATGTTTGATTATTTCCAAGAACTTATGCATCAATTAGACATCCAAAAAATTTTTTTCTTCTGCCAATCACCCTGAAAGTCATTGGTCTAGCACAAAACTGTCCTAAAACACTCTCACCTTTCCAGGATACATGTATACAATTATACTGAACCAAGCCTTAAAAAAGACTGTGATCAGTAAAATCCTGCTTTGTTGAATTATCGAGTAAGATCAGCAGAGTTTTTTGCCCATGTTGGTAATTATCACCAAATGAAACACCCCATCACTACTATAAAACAGCAAGAGACTGTCCCAAAACACTCTCAACTACCCAGGATACATGCAGTCAATTAAATAAAATTAAACCTAATAAAAATACAGTGAACAGTAAAATACTACCATGTATATTTATCGAGTAAGATCAGTAAAGTTTTTTCTCTAGTTGATACTAGCTGAATGAAAGACCCTTAAACTGTCCCAAAACACGCTCTTCGACCCAGGATACATGTATACAATTACAATAACTTAATGAAATATGCAATTTTGGTGCATACTCTCTCTCTCTCTCTCTCTCTCTCTCTGATCAAAGATAATTCACTAAACTACTTTTATATTGCAAAGAGCAGCACGATTAATAAGTCGGAATCATGCGTCACTACACTGACATTTCAAAACTTCTTTTAAAGTTTTTTAAAATCTTTAATGTGACAAAGAGCAGCTGAATAATTAGAACCTAATGGTGCTATATTTATATTTTTAAAATTCTTGAACCAATTTATTATTTTTCATTGGTTTGATAATGGTAAAATTTGCAATAAATAAAAGTGAAACCTCCTGTAACATTATGTCTTTTGTCTCAATTTTAGAGACAAAAGTTTTAAAGGATGCAAACCAGTTTTAAGGCTGTTTGTTTGTTTGTTTGTTTGTTTTTGTTTTTAAATACATTAAAAGTTGAGGTTCTGTACATCAACAACGCAAATTAAGTATTGGAAAACAATCGTACACTAAATCTAATACTTCTAATCGCAGGTAAACATTTTTATCTTAATACGAACATGATTTTCCACAATTTGATTATTTCGGCTTCGCGACAAAATTTGTTCCAAAATGAAGATTGTGAGAATAATAAGAAAACCTTTAGGCATGCTTAATTTTTTTAATGTCATTTTACCTATAAGCTTATATTTATGTACTATTGATGTTGCTCTGAAATATATTATTTCCGCAGGACCTTATGTGCAATAGTATCACAGGAAAAGATAGACGTCTGTGAGGTGCATCAAAATGGGTGACGCACAATACGATCCTTACAACCAGAGGTCGTCGGATGAAAGCTCGTTAAGAAGAGTACGAGGGAATTAATCTTTGTCATATCTGATCCTTACTTTGCTAAAATAACTAATGTTTCCAAAGCAATGAGAGATACCACTAAATAAGTAAATTTCTTACACCGTGAAAGTAAATACTTAAGTGCGTCAAAACTGGTGTTGAAGAAGATGGACCACCCTGTTGTGGTGTATGCGCTTTTTGTTTTCGTAAGGTGCTATAAATCACTTAGATCTTCGAGAAAGCACGTGGTTTTAGAGAACGATTAAAACTGCGTTATTAACATACACCTTAAAAAAGGAGACTGAAAGAGAGTTACAATGTTTATCGACACAAAATGAATGCCATAAAGCACTGTTGGGAGCATGAATTATTTCTGATAAAGGGAAAACTTCAGAAATTTTGAGTCTCGTCTATTATAATAATGCCATGCTAATCTCTTGTATGCCATTATGACAACAGATGGCTACACGAGTTGGACAACAAAGACGATACTGATAAAACTTGGTATTTACATGTTGCAAAGCCAAATCTGTATGAAAACTGCAGTTGGAATGATGTAATTGTAATATGTCAAATTCATAAATAGAATATACAAGACTTGTAATAACAAATATAGTGTTTGCCATACGACAAACTGCAAAATCAGTTCAGTAGTTAGCAAACTGCAAGATACAATGAAGCAGATGGAAAGTAGATCTAAGCACTTGCAACCAGCCATTTGCAGCTTGTATAACTGAAGAACCGAAAATTCATGACTAGAATTAGGAATGTAGCACTTGCAAGCAGCCATTTACAATAATGCAGAAGGAAAGTAGCTCTTGCAAACCGCCACGTACAATTGGCATCAATGAAGAATACAATATACATGGATAGAATTATGAAAGTAGATCTTACAAGCAGCCATTTAAGATAATGCATCAAGGAAGATTAGAAAATAAAGGCAGAGAATTATGGCTGTGATCCGCCTCCATAGATAACATGATATGGGATTAGTTTGCACATATAAGAATCAACATTTAACACCAAATGGGTGGTACAAGAGCTTAACATAAATCGAAATTAAACAGCGAATTAATGATATTTATCAGGTGTAACTATTATGTTGATTACATAGATTGAATTTTGTCCATACATTGATGAACACCAGTTAATTTAATTAGCAATGTCTGCGAGCTCCCTCTCTACTTTGAATAATTTGATAATTGTTAATAAACACATTTAATCTTCATGTGGGGAGCATGGTGTCTGCACATAGGAGCAAGGGTGTGTGTGCACTTGCCCCACCCTCTGATGTCACCTCTAAACATGTTTTGGTCTACATACGTAAACCATTATGGCTGACCACTACATGTTTGTTTTGGTGCCACAGAGAAAAAAGTATATTCAAGCTAAAGAAAATATACACAGATGGAAGACTTGATATAAAATCTTCACACACTCAGGACGTTTTATGTTCACCAATATTATGGCTAGTACATGGGACACTGAATGAAATATTTTTTAGCCATATTTAAAGGGTCTTCCAACAAAAGTCATGTCTCCCCAAGTCAAATATTTAACACTATCGGTAAGGTTCTCTATTAACCAAAGATTGCTATGCAATTAAATGATATTCATTGAGAAAATATTTTGCGATAATTATTATCAGTACCAAGATACCTTCGTCATTATAAACATTCTCTCTCTCTCTCTCTCTCTCTCTCTCTCTCTCTCTCTCTCTCTCTCTCTCGCATTAGAATGATTCCACACAGACTTTTTTCATAATGTGTGTAGATATCTTGTTACAGAAACTGGTGGCGAACGCTATTTAGATTAGAAATAGTGTCAAATCTATTTGACAGGGTGATGATAACAGAGCCTAAATTTGTTTACTCAGTTTAAGTCGACCAAATTACTTTTGTCAAGATACAGCTTGTCCCCTTCGCGCGCCTGCGCAAGTTCCGTTGTTGCTTCTCATCATAAAGAAGTTTCTCATAAGGAAGTTTCTCATCAAAAAGAAGTTTCACGTAAGGACGAAAGCACCGCATATAAAGAAGTTTGCACATCATATAAGTACAAAAGCACCGCATATAAAGAAGTTTGCACATCATATAAGTACGAAAGCACCGCATATAAAGAAGTTTGCACATCATATAAGTACAAAAGCACCGCTTATAAAGAAGTTTGCACATCATATAAGGACAAAAGCACCCCATATAGAGAAGTTTGCACATCATATAAGTACGAAAGCACAGCATATAAAGATGTTTGCTCATCATATAAGTATGAAAGTACCGCATATAAAGAAGATTGCACATCATATAAGAACGAATGTACCGCATATAAAGAAGTTTGCACATCATATAATAAAAGTTATCATCTTAAGACAGCTGTGGCGTTCCATACATATATACATACCCAGTAACTAATGGAATCCGAAAGCTGAACCTAGATATTTAGACCATCTTGTTTATGTAACTACTTTTTCTATTTCCGCTAATAGTCGTAGTAGCGAATTTGCAGTGCATATGATATCAGTGAGTAACGTATATGTATTGCATTTAAGCGACATGTATACAAATCTTTAGCCCGACACATACATAATTAATTTCGTTTCATTCATATATGCATCGTCCGAGACAAAAAAAAAACAAAAACCAAACAAAAACCCAACAAAATCATGTCAGACAAGGAATCCACTCCCTCAAAACAACAGAATAATATTCAATGTTTCTATATGCTAATGTTACCCTTGACTAGATGAGCCCAATAAAAACTAAAATATATGTTGATGGCATGAACCGGTACGCAAATGTTAAAAAGTGTTATTCTATTTTACATATTAATCATTAATAATTAGCAATTTGAATCGCGTAGCTTAAGGGCTATTGGTAATATAAATTGGCTTAATGGGTAGGTGGGTGTGTATACTCAAATGTCACGTATATTATGGAATGAAGTTTTATATTATTAACTTAAAAAGCTGACCTATAAATATTCAGGGAGAAGTTGTTTAACTGAAAATGTATTTATTGAAGCTAACATAGGCAAATTAATATTGTAATTTACACGCAATCGAACACGGCATTAAGATTGCTTTCAGCTACTGCATTGTAATCATCTTGTTGCAAGACTAATCAAGATGCAACGAGCGTTATATTTTTATATACATTGAACCTTGTGTACAATGCACGTGTAAACATTACGATGCCGACTAATGGGTGCTGCCATATTGGCCTTTTTCCTGTCAACTTCATCCCTTGACTGACAATCATATTACACGCATACCTTTTACTCGATGACTATCAAACATTTCATATTGAAAGTAGAGTTGTGGTCGATAATGATAATAGCAGCAAGAATTACAAAACATTCCTTAGATAAAGTTTATATCTTCATATTTCATCATTCTCTCGTTCGTACTACCCGTCTAAAGATAATGAAGAGTATGTGACGGTTCCAGTGGCTAAGTGGTTCAAGCGTTCTCCCTGGATGCGGAAAGTCGCGGGTTCGAATCCCCGCCGAGTCATCCCAAAATTTCTTATACAAATGGTATTAACAGCTACCTCGCTAGGCGCTCAGCATTAAGAGGTTAGTGTTAGGACTGGTCGGTCTGGTGACAGGATAATGTGACTGGATGTTACATCGTGCTACATGTTTGAGGCATGATGGCCCAATACTAGATATCACTATAAACTGCCACTCTGCCGACATAGTAGTGATATGACTGAAATTTTTTTAAAGCTACGTTAAAACTCCAAATCACAAACACACACGACGAGTGCGTACCATTAGCTACTTATCCTAAATAAGCCTTTCATGTATTCATAAACTGGATGTATAATGAACTGGATGGCATTTATGAGAACCATTTTATTTGCGGTATGCAGTTCGCCTAACGTGTTAGACCAAGAAGTAGGTCTCCGCTTTTTTTTTTTTTCTGACAGCGGAGACCAACGTTGTCGGGCAGTAGTCCATACTTAAGTTTTACGCTGTGCTAACCTCCTATCAGTTCTGACGTATCGGACGCTCGCTAGTAATTAATAAATTTATTTCGACTGACCTTGGTATGCGGATGGAAACTAGAATCCCTTTTCTTCTGACCTATGGCGTCAAATCCTTCAGAACACTCACTTTTTAGTAACAATCCCTGTCAGAATAGAACACATATGTATACATCTATTAATGACCATATTTTTTAAAATTGCTGACGCATGCATGGAAAGCATCATCACCCCAAGGCAAGAAAAAATGCTGTAAACCTTCTAGCGAGGATTATAGCACACGGAACTGACTAATGCTTGGGACGGAATTGAGGTTGGGTTTGGCCGTCACGGCAGAATTTTGAGAGAGAGAGAGAGAGAGAGAGAGATACAGACGTGTCGGAAATTCGAGATCTAAAGAACGATAAAAAAATAATTTTCTTTTTAAAATTCAAAACCGTAATGAGCAGTAAAGATATGCTAAATAATAATAGTAATAATAATACGCATACATACATACATACATATATACATACATATATACATACATACATACATACATGCATACTATTTGTTATTATTATTGTAATTAATATCATTACAGTTTTTTTAAAATTTATTTATCGTTCTCCAGATTTCGAATTTCCGACATCTCTCTCTCTCTCTCTCTCTCTCTCTCAAAATTCTGCCGTGACGGCCAGAGCTAACCGCTGTACCGTCCCAAGCATTAGTCAGTTCCGTGAGATATGCTCCTCGCTACAAGGTTTCAAGCGGTTGTTCTTGCCTTGGGGTGATGCAGCTTTCCACGCATGCGTCAGCAATTTTAAAACTAAGGTCATTAATAGATGTATACATATGTGTTCTATTCTGACAGGGATTGTTACTAAAAAGTGAGTGTTCTGAAGGATTTGACGCCATAGGTCAGAAGAAAAGGGATTCTAGTTTCCATCCGCATACCAAGGTCAGTCGAAATAAATTTATTAATTACTAGCGAGCGTCCGATACGTCAGAACTGAAAGAGGTTAGCACAGCGTAAAACTTCAGTATGGACTACTGCCCGACAACGTTGGTCTCCGCTCTGACAAAAAAAAAAAAAAGCGGAGACCTACTTGTTGTTCTACTAGCGTGTCAGAAATCATTTCCCAAAAAGGAAGAGTGTGAACCAAATTAAGGAAAAGACAAATTTTAACAAACTTGCAAATTAATCAGAAAAAATATATGAGCAATTGCATACTTTACGAACCACACCGGTGGCCTAGTAGTTAGAGAGTCCACCTCGGATGCGTGAGGTCGCGGGGTAGAACCCTGGCCGAGTCATACCAAAGACTTATACAAATGGTACAGCTGCCTCGCTAGGCTCTCAGCATTAAGAGGTTAGTGTTAGGACTGGTTGACCTAGTGTCAGGATAATGTGACTGGGTGGGACATCATGCTACATGTTTGCGGCATAAATAATGCCCCAGTGCAAGACATCACTATAAACTGTAACACTGCAGACATCGTAGCGATATCAATGAAAAATTGTTAAAGCTACGTTAAAAATCCAAAACACACACACACACAAACACACACACACACACACACACACACACACACACACACAAGCACACACCCTACCAGCTGGAACTTCGTTCAGTTCTGGTGGATGTCATGATTGTCACTAATCGTGAATGTTAACAAAGTATAACGTAACATGCTTAATGACGATGAATATGACATGTAATCGTGTATATATCTTTATGCTTGTCTACACTGTATTTACGGTAAATCGAACAGGTGACGCATATGGTAAGAATTGATACTTATTTGTACAATTAGTAATATGTGCATATTAGTGGAGATTTAGCGACATGTTTCTGCATTTTTGATAAGTAGTTTTTATGTCATTTTGTGTATGATGTATTAGACACTGGATAAAGTAGTTGTTACCATTGCACAGTCATTTGAAAAGACATGGGTGCTTTAGAAACCAGAATTACATGAAGGCATTTTAATGTTACTGTTGGTCCAACTGATGGAAAACATTATACCATCATCTCAGAGCTCGTACATTTTATCTTCAACCCGTTATTAAGATACCAAGAAAATCGTTAGAGATTTAAACTCAAGATTCACTAACTAATGCAGTTCAGAAAACCGATTTATCAATTGTGGTAAAATAGTTATTTTAGGAATTACAGAAAGACATGTGAGGAAAAAATAAATATTCCATACCCTCAATATTGGAGAACGTCATAATGCTTGGTACTAAAATAATGTTATTATTATTATTATTATTATTATTATTATTATTATTATTATCAAAATACAAGGAGAACTTTGTCATTGCTGATGGCCAGTATAGGCCTTCGTACCCTTTAAAAAGAAAGACCCTCAAGTTTGTTTTGGACAGACTAGAATCGATTTTAGTTTATGTGAACACAGTATCTGCAGAAAAACAGCGTGTTCAAGCCCTCCGTTCTTTTAAAAAATCAACGACTCCTTGCCACTAAATGGATTATTCACAAGTGTCGGTGGAGTTTCATTTTCACAACATACATACTCCATATTGTACACTAGATCAAGGTCTGTGGACAAAAAGGTATATAATTATTGCTATTTTAAGTTATTCTCTTAGACACTCAGTGCTAAGTATTGCAGGATACTTAACTGAAAGAAATGGGACATAACTTTTGCCATATCTTATTCATTTCTTCACAATCATAGTACCAATCCCCACCCACATGTACTGATTTATGCATTAATAATAACGAAAGTAAAAGTAAAAGCATATTGTACGTACCAAAGCTGAGATTCACAGTAACTTCCACGACACTTTGCACAGATTTAGTGTAGTCGTTTAAGCACTCGCACATGTATTTCAAACGGTTCTTTCTGCTGTTTTGGTTCGATAATATTGTTACAAGCCAGGGGTCTTCGCTTGACCGAGCGGTGTCAAACCCTGGCGCAATTCCCCGCTAGAAGTCGTAAGTTTACAACAAATTTCCAAAGTCTTCTATACAAGTACAGTTGTAAATTAGAAAGCCCGACGAGTCCATTGTATACATAAATTTTACTCTAATCAGTGCAAGACCACAGATCTCCCAACTTGACAAATATCCATCAACCGCACATCTGCATAGTTTCTCTTCATCAACTTTCCGTACCGTCAGCAGTCCACGCCGTAGAAACTCTAAAAGTATCCCCTAACAGGTATAACGGTACCAATTGCGCAAGTCCAGGTGGGTGGAGCTTAAGATGTAGGCAACATTGTATTCAGAAATAAACAACAAAACTAGCTGTGATTGGTGCGTTATGTAAGAGTTGTACTTTCTGTGAGGCTTTAAAACAAAGTTGAGCCTCTTGGCAACATGTGAGATTGTCTTAATTCCTATCTAGAACATATTTTGTATTTTTTATGATTTTTTTACAATGTGGTACACATGGCTGAAAATGTCTGTTGTGAGTAGATAACTATTACCCCTGTCTAGTTCCAGCAGAGTTATCTCTCTTAAATGCAATGGAATACCTGGTTTTGTCCTTGTCAAATTGACAATCTAACATTGTTCTCTATGACAGTGTGTGACATGCATGCTGAGGTAGGATAAAAAGTATATTTATTTCACAAAACATCAGCATTGAGGTATATGGAAAAACAATTGGTACCGTGATACCAGCACAGGGAACTATTTTAACTACGCCACCTTAGGCCAGTCAATCTGCAGTTTCAAGGCACATTACGCCAGTACAACTGCATCACATTTGCCACCATGGCGACATAAACTGTATCTGCCGAGTCCCTTCTTGTTTATTCCATTGTGTAATTTATCGGTTTCCTACCGTAAATACTGCCACTGCAGTCACAGATTTTAATACGAACTATAGTAGGGACAGTCATGCGGTTTGGGTCTGAATTCACTTCTAATTGACCACGGCATCATGGAAACTCACTAACACTTTCTCTCCGTGACGTTTGCTCCTATTAATTGGCTAATTATTTCGGGCTAAGGAATATTTCCATTGCACCGAATTCCAATAATCAAACAAGTAATCACACAAATCTAAGAATTCCTAAAACCGGGCACTATAACCAAATGCACATACTCCAAAATTTATTCCAATATAATATCTTTAAATTTTCCCACGTCGTCTCTGGTATGAACCAGATTTGTACGATGTCATTTCTAAATATAATGCATACGTTATAATCAACAACAAGGCATATATGGGTCGATCTTAGAACTGGCTACCACGCGCAATTTTTACTACGGTATATAGAGTTATTTCTGAACGTACCGCGATACATATTACGGTATGCTGCAGTTATATTAGGGATCAACAGCTCAGTGTTCTAGGGTACAGGTATGACAGGTTTTTCTTTAGTCTGTGTCTCTCAGTAGTTGAAAAAATATATTGCCGATTTATATCAAGTTAACAAGTTGCTATGGCTATAATAGTTTTTGCAAATTATTATTAATTATCATGAGACAGCTTAAACTAAAAAGATCTCACTTCATAAGAAAAGTACAGCTCACCCAACCCCGAACATTGAATGGCTAGTAGAGGAGAGAATGAATTTGCTATGTGCATGCTAAGTGTTGAATTAGATGCAATGTTAAAGCTGTAAATAAAATAGATTGATTAAGCGTATACTATACCTGATGCTGTTATAGACATCATTAGAGAATCTATAGATAAGACTAGGAAATGTCGATACTAAAGACTACAATTTTCTACCTAAACTAATAATATGAATGGCAGGGAAACATTGATTGGGATGCAAACAACCGCACAAGATATTTTTCAGAGACCGCCCGTTAACATAAAAAAAGACTTACTCAAAATGAGAGAAAATGTTTAATGGACTGGAGAAATAACGTAATGTTCAATCAGAAAACATGTGCGTTTCAAAAAATTCTAGGATGATTCGCAGCTTTACAAATGAATACATATTCTTAACGCTTTCACATACTCTAGTAAATAACTGAAACATGCATTGTGATATTTTAATTTGCTTTATCTTCTTTTTTCCTTAAAGTTGGATTTTGCCTGTATATGTTTCACAACATTCCATTGGTCCAATGGGTTGGCGTACGTGATACGTGTCAAACATTATTAAAGGATAAATATAATTATATTTGAAATATTGACCAATAAGTTTTGACAAATACAACGTTTTTGCTACAAAGTATAATTATTAAAACTATTTTATCATGAATAATGAATAAACAGTTAATATCGTTTAAGTTGTGACACGATTACTCGGGAATTTCCGTACATTCATTCCTAATGAAGGCCACTAACATACCAGTACACTCAAAAAGTACCGTGGTAAGTAGCAACGGAAAAAATACCGTGATGAAATGGAATACCAGTGAGACCTTTCACCTCTTGTCTATTTAAACCACTAAAGAAAAAGTCCAACAGTTCGAAACGTTAAACTATTTGCATATATAATCAGCTAGTATATTCAAGAAGAGCGTTAATTTTCAAGCCGTTTTACTCTTTTATGGTACGATTATATTCTCAAAGTCATAATAAACAACATATCAACGATTTAATGTATTTCTTAATAGTGTTTGTATTCGGCTTAACATATTTCACATCCATTAAAATCTGTCACTTTTCTTATATGCCAGCTGTACTGTTAAGTTTGTTCATTTACTTTTTTTTATCTATTAGTTGGGTTGCTTGCTTTAAATCCTATTGGAGATTGCTGGCAATCGATGCGTATATATCTGACCTCATATTTACGTTACTTACATTAGGTATTGAGGTGTTTTTCATATATTTGTAACCTAGATTCAATCTACTTATTTCTCGATTTTACATTTAACAATCATGTCCAATGAACTCTCTAAATTATTAACACTTTAACTGTAGCCCTGCATTAACAGCCACAGCCACGATGTATAGTTTCGCTGCACTGTGGGCATTTGTTTCAAATGTAAAACTTGACGATAGACTAACTCGCGCTTGCTTGTCATGTTAATTTATAAGCTTTTATTAAATTAAGATCGATGATACATACTAATACATAAAAATACATTTTCGTCATTGTAAGATGAAAGAAAAAACAGAGTTTTCCGATCATAGCAGTTGAACAGGCATGAAACGATATTTTTGTTATAAACACATTATACATAGAGGATCTCAAATGGGTAATGATTTAATATTGAATTTATGAAACAAGTTGAATAATGTCCAGCTTTTGCGAGCCTTGGCGAGCAAAAGCGGACATTATACAACGAGTTTCATAAATTTAATATTAAATCATTACCCATTTGAGATTCTTTTTATCACATAGTTTTTATTTCAGTGGAAATTATTTAGATAGAAAGAAGAACGAATAATTTCGTTCATTCTGACAGACGGTGTACCTTTCATTGTGGTGCATAAAATATAGTCCCAAACAAAGTTGAATTGGTAAAAGTAGATTGTACCTTTTTACAAACTATAAATCAAAGAAAAACTTCAATCCGAATAAACAGAACATTTTATAACGACAAAATCATTTTTCAAAACTGAATGATCAATGCGATGTGATGCTGCCACATTGTTTGATACGGTACACAGTAGGCCTAGAGTACATGTTTACCCTAAAATGTCACTTTCAGAACTAAACGTTACATTGTTGCGATTTTCATGTGAAATAGGATTACTGGATGCAAAATTTCCCACATTTACTGCAATGCATTTATGACCGGATATTTGCAGGATTTGATTTGGAACAATAGACTGTACAGAAGACGTAAACAAATTTCATTTTGAGTCGGATTTGTATCCCATATATACTGAGTACAGATGCTGTGGTTGGATAAAGTTCTGTCAGGAGACCCATTTATGTCCCGATTCTTTTGTGAACAGAGGTGAGTTTATTTACTTCAGTAAGTTAACATTTAAACCACGCTTGTATATATGGTGGATTCTATATCTATGTTACAGATATACCCATCCCCTCGCCGCCACCTGCTATCAAATAAGCAATACCCTTAGTTTTACTTCTTATTGTTGTTCTTGCTTGTAGTTTTACGCCATTTTTCTTATGATGATATTGTTAAACATGACATAACAAACCCCTGTGGGGTAACATACCCATTTTCAAACAGCCGAGATAATTTTTACCTCAATTACCTTTCGCGAGCCGAGTTAAAAAAATGGCCGCCAAAAATGTTCATTCAAAACAAAACATTCCAGAAGGCGGGGTTAAAAACGTTTTCCCACGATCCCAGCCAATCAGTAAAGAGGATACTGCACAATAATTTCATGGGCTTGTTTGGACCAATCAGAATTACACAAAGTGATATTTTAACGTGTGGTAACATAAAAAAATATGAAACTGCACATACTATCGGAAAACTATACCTATTATGTGATTAGTTATAATTTGCAAAGTTCAATAAAGTGTGCATTTGAATTGTAACACGTTTCTTAGTTAACGGTGAAATAATGGCTCCCACTGTTTCCAAAAGAACATAACTACTTTTGTCTCATCAGCTTTGATTGCAATATATTTATCGAAATAATAGTGGTCTTTTAGAAACACTTCAAACTGCTCTAGTCAGTGCATTTTCATTTTCATTTTACATATATACATGTTGTCTTTTTCTTGTCACAAACAAATATACCAAGTTGCTAATGTATTCCATATGTACTTGTATCTCCCAATATTACAGACTTTACATATGGCACAATATCTATGTTCTCTTTACTCAAATTTCGATAGTTAGATACCAAAAGGTATATTAATTTTTGGAGGAATAATGAAGCCAATATTGTTGTTATTGATTTCAGACATGAACTTGACTGTAGACAGACGCATGATTATTGTGGTCTTTTAGGCACATAGAGATGGGAGAAGAGCAAATTGTTTAATCATTTGTTCAATTCGTATAGCAAATATATTTGCTCTTATTGATTTGCTATGCATCTTCAAAACTACACACAATGATATAAAGCTGCAGCTACTTTGTTTTTCTGGCTTTCATAACACCATCCTGTACATACAAGAGCTTATTTCCTTTATACATTTATATCTAATCAAAATGTAGCACAGAGACTACGGGAGTAATCTTATAGAAACATACGATTGTATTTCGCAACGAGTACCTTGATGTGGAAAAGTAATATAAAGTGTACTTTTATAGCGGAATAAAATTTTACTTTTTGGTAGGCCATAACTTACTGAAATACACTCAAATCCAGATTAATGTTGCACAATGTTGGCAACAACAGATGTAATGGACATGCATGATTTTTTGCATGACCAACATGTTCTCGATGTGATCAAGTCAGAAGACCCATTAAATTCAGGTCATATAATATTGATTTGTACCAAAGCCTCTGTTTGCCGTTGGCGGTGAAAGAAGGGAAATTGTTTATTTCATAAACCTATATCTCCTGTTAACGTAGAGATTTATACTGAATATTTCACGTTGATAATATTTAATATACACTCGTGAGACATTAAGATTTTAAAAAGTGATTTCAGAATAGCAAGTGCAAGCCATTTTCTTTGTGATAAGTTTGTAAAATAGTGTGTACTGCACCATTTCATGCAATGAAATATATCTGTCATTCAGGTCTTTCTTTATAGATACACTACTTGTCTTAGACCCATATGTATACTGCTGTGGGTATGTTGCTCTGCTTCCTAGCAGATATACTTTGAAGAAACTATGGCAGGTATATATTCTTCACATGAATTGCAAAAATAACACCGAGACACCTCATTCACAAATATATCCATATATTTAATTATCAAACAATAATAACTAAATGTCACATCACAGCATCACGCAATAGTACAGTGGCCTATTTTAGAAACTATCTTCTGTTAACTTAAGTCACTAGAAACATTAACAGGATTTACTTGACGGACATACGTGAACCTATAGGCTACGCAATATCTTTTGTAATTTTAATCATGCGTATATTTGGCTAAGATTTAAATACGTTATATAATTATTCATTCAAATGCTTCATTGATGAAATGCAATGTCTGCAATATGACCATGTAATGTTGTGAGATGAATGAAGTGAAGCAAGCATGCATCTGTTTAATACACATTTAATATCAGAAGGCTTTCGGTTGAAATTTAAATTTCTTTTGATATATTGAATAACAGTGAACCATGACACTTTCTATTTTGTTGAATAAAATTAATGGAGCATATTTTGAAACAGAGCATAGTAGATTCATTCAGCTGCTAAGTGTAGTCACATGACTGATGTCTGTTACTAGCCTATGATGGAATGTGTAGTATGTACATGATGATCTAATAAAAGTTGTATTGCTCTGAGAATATGTCTGATTTTATCTGCCTGTTAAGCAGCTGAGTGGTATGTCCATTACTATTGGACAGTATATCAACATGGTGGCAGCGGTGACCAATTAAGGACGCATCAATAATTCTGCAGTTTTAGAGGTAAACTCATTTTAGAAGTTACGCATTTTTCATCCTTTATCACCCTACTGGTCTAGTGGCAGGAAAGTTCACGACAACATGGCCGACAATCTCCTAAGCACATTGCGCTTACCGCCAACATTGGATGTAACCGACAAGTGCAGATTTACCTAACTGCAAGTGGAGCAACTGATAAAGATGACAATGTACAAACATTCATAATATTGCAATGTGCAGGACCACATATTTTGGATATTTATGATCAATTTGTATGGGACGCAGATGGCGACAAAAACAAACTCGGCAAGGTACCTGAAAAACTTAAGGCATATTGTAACCCTAGAAAAAAATCAGGCCCTGGAATCAAATAGGTTCTGCAATGTACCGTACCATAAACCTTTCAACAGCTTCCTAAATGAGCGTAGGACGAGAGCTTCGTCATGTAATTTCAGCGAGAAGGATAGAATGATAAGAGATAAAATAGTTTTCACAGTTACAGGGAAACGTCAGGAACTTTTACTCAGAGAAGACAAGTTAAACATAGACAAAATCTTACAATTGTGTCGTGCATTTGAGCAGTCAAATAAACATATAAAAGAACCGAGGGAAGCCAGCTCTAGCATTCAGACTATAAATAAAATAACTCGGGGAAATAAAGCACAAACGCGAAGCCAAAGGAAAAGAGATACTAACAGTCAACCTGGGATTGGCAAACTACGAAATAAACTGTTATCACCAAGTTCAGGATAAAGATAGCGTTTCACTTACGGAATGCAATTTCTGCGGACGCAAACACGAGTTTAAGAAGGAAAAGTGTCCGACATGGGACAACACATGCAATGTGTTCAAAGGGAGAAGTCATTTCAAAGTGAAATTCAGGAAAATCGATTTAGTTAGTGCGAGTACAACGCACGAAGAACAAACGGACGATGATGTAAATTGGCTTAATACCATAGAAACCAGTCAGAAAAGTATAATTTCTGCATTAATGAAAGTCAACAATTGTGAAGTGCGTTTCCAGTTTGATAGCGGCGCCGACATCAACACTATCTGCAAGAAGTATGTTCGTATAGAACAAATCAGGCCGACAACACTAACCTTAAAAATGTGGCATAAGTCACGCATGAAACCACTTGGTGAAGCCGATCTGAAAATTGTTAACCCGAGCACTGGAGAAGAAACAACTGCTACTCTAGTAACTTTGCCAAATGGCTACATGAATCTCTAAGGATCGAAAACTATTCAGAAGATGGGATTGATTACTGTTAACAGTGACAGATTTATTGCTATCGTCGACACTACGAAACTCGTTGATCTAGGGAAAGGGCCTCTTACAGTCGACAGCGAAATTCCAGAGCAAATATTTCCATGTAGAAAGTTGACACTCTCACTTCATGAAGATGTGAAGAGAGAAATAGATACATTAGTCGAAAGAGATGTTCTAATACCTGTTACCGAACGGAATAAGTGGCTTAGTCAGATGGCTGTTGTACCAAAGCAGAATTGAAACTTTACGTATTTGCATAGATCCACAGCCACTACATGCTGCGCTCATGAGGGAACACGCGAAACTTCTGACACCTATGACGTGTTACCGATACTTGCTAATGCAAATGTTTACAGTAAACTTGATGTCCGTGAGGCATACTGGCATGTGAGACTTATCAGAAATCAAGTGAGCTGGCTACAATGATTACACCATTCGGTCGTTACGGACGGGCGAGGTTACCATTTGTACTAAAGGTCTCGAGCGAAATATTTCAAAGAAAACTGACTGAAGCACTTGGAGATTTGGATGGTGTTTTCAGTACTGGCAAATAAACTGGAACCGATTCGTCAACTTAGACGTAAAGATTCCGTCTGGAATTGATCTGAAGAATGCGAGGCTGATTTCCAGAGAATTAAGAAAAGGCTGACCGAAGCACCAGTGCTGGAATATTTTGACGTGAAAAAAGAAGTCGTACTACAAGTAGATAGTAGCAGGAATAGACCAGTGCCGGATTACCCAATAGGCAGAGTAGGCATCGCCCTATGGACCCCACGCCTTTTAGAGGCCCCGCGACAACGGATCAAAATGATATTGAATTAATTTGATCTTGACGTATTAGGAGATAATTTGCGAGGGGGGCCCCTAGATTTCGACTGCCTAGGATCCTCCACAGGGTTTAATCCGGCACCGGAATGGACTGGGTGCTGTCTTACTTCAGGATGGTCGACCAGTTGAATTTGAATCGAAGGAACTGAAATCGCCCGAAAGAAAGTGGGCGCAAATTGAAAAGTAGGCTCTTTCAATGCTCTATGGTTTAGAATACTTCGTCCAATGCACGCATGGAAAAAAGGTCATAATACAAAATGATCACAAACCGTAAGCTGCGTTACTAAAGAATCCTTTGAGCAAAGCCCCAAAACGACTACATGACATCATGACGAAACATTTGGATATGACATCAAATTTAGATTTGTGAAAGGAATAAATCTTATTATCGCTGATGCCTTAAGCCGAGCGTATCTAAAAACAGTCGACATAGAAACTAAACAACACAGGATTTTGAACGTTCGACAACTTCCCAGATTCGAGACTGCAAGAAGTCAAGAAAGCAACTTTGGAAGACGCTGATATGCAGTAAGTTTTGGAACTCATTATTGAGTCCTGGCCTGAAGCTAGAGACAAGGTGCCATACTCACCGTTACCATATTTTGACATGCGGGATATCCTTAGCATTCAAGAAGGAATAATTGTCAAAGTAGAGGAAATTATTATTCCCAGGTCATTGAAAAAGGATATTAAGAATCGTCTTCACAGCGCTCATTTATGCTAATATAGCATAATGAAGCGAGCTAGAGGAAAGAGATTTTGACCTGGAAATGCAGGAGAAATGAAACAAATGGTTGCATGACGTGAAGCATGTGATGAATGCAAAGCTAGAAACCAATGAGAGCCGTTTTTACAGCACAGTGATGGAGACAGACATTGAAATAAGGTTGGCATGGACCTGTTTGAAATCAAAGGTAAACAGTATCTCGTTGTGATCGACTATTTTTCAAATTTCATAGAAGTGGACTATTTAAGTACGGTAAATTGTAGTCAAGTTGTAACCACACTTAAGAAACACTTTTCCAGATTTGGAATTCCCACCACGATTATATCTGATAATGGACTCCATTTTACAGGAAATGAGTTCGCACAGTTCATTAGAAAATGGGGCATTAACCACCGAACGTCAGCCCCAAATCATCAGCAAGCAAACGGAAAGGCTGAATCTGCCGTTAAAGTCATTAAGAGCAATGTTGAAGAAGACACTCATAGACGGTAGAGTTCAATAGGAAGCCTTGTTGGAACTTAGAAACACTCCGCGTCAGGATACTGGACTTAGACTCACTGTTTTTTGGAAGAAACACCTGATCAATGATCCGATCAGCAAATATGAACTGATAATCTGATAACTGCTTCAGAAAGCAAATAATTTAAAGTTTAGCTTTCACTTAATACACAATATGTTCTGCATATCTCAAGTATTTGTATTAATCAATTATAGAAGCAGAGATAACTAGATCTTTAAAGAAAAGGGGATGTTGAATAAAATTAATATAGCATATTTTGAAAAAGAGCATAGTAGCTTCATTCAGCTTCTCAGTGTAGTCACATGACTGAATGTGTAGTATGTACATGATGACCTAATAAAAGTTGTATTGCTCTGAGAACACGTCTGATTTTATCTGCCTGTTAAGCAGATGACAAGTATGTCCCCCACTAGTGGACAGTAAATCAACATATGTTACCTAACGAGGAACATAGAAATTCTATGTAATAATTACTGCACTATTATCTTCAAGAATACACATACTCATTTAGGACACAACTATGTTTTCCCGAATTTTACCGAAACTATTTATTACATCCGCTGCAGTAGACTATTATCGATGAAAAACATATTGTATTGCTATTTATACTATTAAATTCTTGTAATTTTAAGTCGAATACCATATTCTTCTCCAGATGTATTTAAAGATTTCAACAACAGCCTCTGTCATATTGGTAATTCAAAACATTTGTTTAATCATATTTTATTTCGAGAAAGAGCACAAATGTATTTTACTTTTGGCGCTTCTTTGTAGACATTGTTAGAAACGTAATCGTAACAATGCACATTGTGACAAGTTTGTGGTAATTTCCCATTGGCTGGTTCAGTCAAGTATGATAGTGGGTTATTATGACTCATTGGTCATAAAATAAGTAATAAGAAAGAGTGACAAACAACTAGCTTCCTAAAATTTAACAAATAATTTATTTCTCTCGAATACAAAGCGAACATGTAAAAAAAAGGAACTTATGGTATTCCGAATTAAATTCGAAATAATCCTAGAGTTATAGACAGAAGTCCTAATAATTAAAGCTCTGAATAAACTTTAGTGGAAATCCAAATTCGAAGTTGAAGGTGTTGCTGTGCCTGTGGTGGCCCGTATAATGCTTATGTGCATGTGGTGGCCCGTATAAAGCTGACTTGCCAACATCCTTTTGTTGGATCGCAATAGTACAACCGAAGAATTAAATCCTTATTGATCTTCAGAATATATTCAAGTCTCTATTTCAAAGAATGTTATTTTTATAGAGCACTTTGTATTTCCAGAGAAGAATCACATGAATTAAATAGTTTGAAGAAATAATTTCCAGCCCAAATGAATTACTGTGCACAACATTATACAATTGTTTCTGCCAAGATCATAAAACATGAATGAAATATTTCCCCAAAACAGATTATATCGTCTTCTACCTGACCTCAGGTCACAATTGGTCACTAAAGCCATTACCTATTGGAAAAATCCTGGAATGGCCAAAATGTTTGCAAAGTAAAATCGTCGTTATAATTGGAAGTCTGTTGCTAAAATTGTAGTATAAAATGTGTAGTGAACAACTGGTGGCCCCGGCAATTCATGGGAATTTCGAAAGTTCAAGACTCAGATTGAGATAAACATGTTTACAAAAAACAAAATCAATAATTCAGGTCAGGTAGAAAATGGACAAGGTCATGTCCAACATACAATGTCACGTTATCAATAGCACATAATGAAAAAAAAAATACAAAACTAACTAACCAACAATGTAAATTAAATATACACAACAGGGTATTGTGACAAATGTCACTTATGTAGTAGTGCGCCTAAATAGTCGTAATACACCCACAGTGTGTATATAAAGAGAGAGAGAGAGAGAGAGAGAGAGAGAGAGAGAGAGAGAGAGAGAGAGAGAGAATTTTAAGCTGAGTAATAGAACATAAGCATATCAAATTGATATCGCCAACCTTTCTTCCATATGAAGAAAGAAACTGAGGGACGTTTGCTGATGTAAAATTGGCGTCTATGTCGAAATGACGTAGCTATTTGTACCCTAATACTAGTGCTTTTTTCTTACCTGTAAGAAAATTTTTTGAAGTTGTGAATGCTATGTTGTATTGCAATATCTTTGTATTTTGATGCAGCTCTTTCGAAACGCAAATAATTAACTCTGGTACAAAACTCATAAATTTGCACACGTTAACGAAGATGAGGCATGTTTGCGAAATTTACCTAAAATAAAAATCAGTTTGCATGATAATATTCCCTGGTTGAAAGCCTTGGACTCCATTTGGCACTGAACGGGATTTAAGCAGACACTGCAGTGTACATCATCGTTAAAGCACTTCACAAAATAAATAGTAAAGAAAGTATGAAAGTTTAAAAACAAAATATAAAATAATATTGATTTTTAATTCCAGTGATGCCAATAATTTATATATTACATCCCAAATGAAACTACCGGTAAACAGGTAAAATAAATATTTAACAACATGCATAATGAAGACATGAGAAAGGCTTTTGCAGGGTGTGAAGTTGCTGGATTATTGAACTTTCTTCCAGTATTCAAGTTTTTGTTATATTTTACTTGATTGCATCGCAACAAGAAAAGCAGATACCACATTTTCAATTCGTATTATGGCATAACAAATTACAGGTTTCACTTACCTGCAGTTTCGTATTTTTTGTAATTTATACAAGAGGGTGAAGGAGATTTATAATATGTTCCTTTGATGGTGATTTTCTGATATGAAGTAAAACAATTTCACGAGTAGAAGTTACAAAAATATCATGTTCCTCAAACTGAAGTCTTCTTACAATTCTGACGGATTTCAAATTTCCTACAACTTCAATGCGCATGTTCCTATCTGGAAAAAACAACTAAATAATATCCAACTCCTTAAAGAGGAAATATAAATTGATACAAAATTATGGGATGTTATCATGGGCGCCCGCAGCATGGGTCAAGGGGGGTCACGTGACCCCTGGAAATCATACTGCAAATATATATATATATATATATATATATATATATATATATATATATATATATATATATATATATAGTTTAATCGTGCAAATGAAGCTGAAAATATGTCATAAGATTCTGTTCAAAATGCTTAATAATTATTAGCTTTAGTTTCAGACTGCTTCTTATATTAACTCTCCCGGCCGTGACTGACTGCCCCCCCCCTGAAAATCCTGACCCCCCCTTGCAAAAAATCCTGCGGGCGCCCATGGTTGCCATCATTCCAGATCAACATACTCGTACATGCAAATCGAAATGATCATATACAATTCATTCAATTTTATCATCAACAATTAATTTGAAATTTTTCTGGTGCCCCTGTTGAGCTGGTGCCCTAAGCACGTGCTTAGTGTGCTTAATGGGTAGTCCGGCACTGTTCATACCAAGTAGTATACAAATGTTTAGAAATGACATCAGAAACAAGGCAAATTTAACCTCAAGCTCCAGTATTTTAGAATTGACATACATTTAATAAATGTAACGTTGCTTGGATTGGCCGTAAAACTCTAAATGTATGCAAAAATATTTGTATCATATCAATGGAGTGATCTGAAATGGTTTACAGTCTACATAAGTCACAGGTCACAGGTT
>JAECUM010022918.1:0-25494 GCA_016617855.1 Megalonaias nervosa | reverse complement strand
GTATTATTTAGCGGAATATCGTCAAAAACTACTATCTTATGTTCAGATGCATCAAGTTGATTAACTGGAATAAGATCTTCTGGCTGTCTGACTATAAAAAAATCTGGACCAGTCTCAAGATCATCACGAAGTTTGTCATTATATTCGCTTAGTAGCTCGTACTTATCTTGCTGCGGATTAATTGTATAAATATAAACTCGATCGTAGTTAAAATTATCGCCGAGAAGTAAGTTCATAAGAAGATATGTTTTTCCAGATCCAGTTCACCCAACAATACGATAATGACAATCTGGAAGTTCATTGTTATGTTTATGTTTCACCAACCGCTCTGTATCAAAGTTTAATATCGACGATTTTTCCATCGTTGTTATATAATTTTATGTAATATTAAACTAACTAATGTTGACAATTTTATGTAGGACAATAAAAATAATGAGCTACTATACAAAATTTGGAACATTAACAGGAGATTTATTGACTGAAGGTTATCAAGGTGACTTATCTAAGTACGCAACTCTTGATCAGCTAAGAAATGAAATCGATAATTTATTAAATCTCACAAGTGTGGATCAAAATGAAGTTGTTATTTTCCATGATAAACAAGGACGATCAAAGACGAGTAATGTACAACTGTCAAATGTACTTGTGCGAATTCCCACCGCGGTTGTTAATAATATTGTGACTTTTACTAATCAAGGTAAGATACAAGATTCCGGTAACTCGATTAACGATTATGTCAAAAAAGTTGGTGATTCATTCACGGGTAGGATTATTATGAATCAAAATAAAATTATAGACCTTGGAAACCCAGCCGCAGATGCGGACGTCGCAACAAAAAAATATGTCGACGATCAAGAATCTAAGTACGTATTGGCCAACGGTGGCATAATGCGTGCATTTCTCAACATGAACAATAAAGGCATTAATAATCTTAGAACACCGGAATATGATTTTGATGCTGCAACAAAAAAGTATGTTGATGATAAGGAAATTCCTATTTCAACTTCGTTAAAAACAATCGGTGATGAAATGACTACACTTAGTGCTACTTTTTCTAGACACGTAGAAACGTTCTTAAATTTTCGTAGAAACATAAACAAACCCTTTAAAGAATTTTTTGGGGAACAACCAACCGTTGAAATAAAACTAGCCGACATTAACACGAAACTCAACGACATTGTCAGTGGAATACCTAATATTGTTCAAAAAACTAATCTGATTAAAATTCCACACAGACAAATTAAAAATATCGTGTACACAGTAGCATCAGGGTTAACAACATGGTCACAGCAAAATAACACTATCAAACATACCGCAGAAGTCACTGGTGTGTATAGACTGTCTGTCTTTAGCTCTGCAAAGTTTAAAATTTATACTACAACATTTCCATGGCGTCATTCAACCGATGCTTTCTCTGGAGTTGTATCTATAGTGTTAAATAAGGATGCTGAAGAAATATTTTTACTGGAAGCAGATGATCAAACAATAACCGCAACGTCTTACTGGTGGTGTTTGGAATTTGTAGCTGAAACACCACAAATAATTACTTAATCAAACCAGGAACCAGCATTGTTGTAAACTAATATTATATAATGAAAAAATATATATTTGATTTCAATCACATTTCAAAAGAAATTCCAAAACAAGATGTGGACGCTCTAATGCAATATTACAAATTTTATCACAAAAAACTTTGGTGCGTGAAAAAATGTTACAAATACTATACCAAAATACTTCGAGTAATATTATATTTACCGCTGTTATTGACCGGATCTGGTATAATTTCGAGTGGTGCATCATTAAACCCGTTTTTGTTAATAATATCAGGTATTGGTGTTTCTCTTACAACTGCGTGTAAAAAGATAGAACCTCGACTTGTGACCCAAAAAAATGCCTGCAAAACAGCTAGTATAACTTGCAAAAAATTACTTGATCAGATACGATCTTACTTGCGGGGTATAAAATATGATATGGACGATTTAATACGCGAGTTTCGTACTATTGACAGTATGTTAACAGATATTCTACCAATGAGAATTAGTAGGTATGAAAAAGATTATCAAAAAAAGTATGATAATGATAGGGTATGAAATATTATCTAAAAAATAATATATGAAAAATGCCACTTACTTGATTCCGCTCGGTGAAGACGTCCTCTTGAAAGTGCCTCAGAAGGAAATTTTACCTGCCTTATATACTAATAGATCTGCGTGGGCGTTTTTCTAGAAATTCCATGATTATGACATTCTAGAAATTCCATGATTATGAGTCATTTTGCGTGGGCGTTTTCTGGAATGTTCTAGAACATGTATACCTGGCTTGGCTGATAATGATTATTGATTTTTCAGGCTGCGTACATGAGGCAACATCTGTTACAAGCAAAACACTGTAGAGTATTGATTTTCCAGACTGCATTACTGTAGTAGTCTGGGGATGGGCTCATTAAATCTCAAACAATATTTGGGCTAGGATCTGCCTTTTGGTTTTTAGAAAATCGTTTGGGGTTGGAATTTTAGGGTCTCTGAGAGAGTAATTTGTATTTGTTCTGAGAGTAGGGAGGGGGTGAAAAGAGGTCTTGGGGTAGGATCTGCCTTTTCCCTCACTACTATAGGTTATTTACTTGGATTTTATTATTTTAAGTCCAGCCTTGACAACGGTCCTTTTTACAGTCTGGGGTCATTTTACATTGGTATGGTTGAGTATTGTTACATAGGTCAGGTGGGGAGGTTTCTCGACATAGATCAAAAAGGAATGTATTGCGACATAGAGTTGTAATAGAATCGTGGGGATTTATATAAGGAGGAAGACATAACTATTATTCATTCATATTCCTATTCCTTTTCCTATTACTATTCTTTTTTAACTTTTAGCTTAATTATTTATTGGAATTGCAAAATGCTCATATGGCTGTTTGAACTTAATAAGATTTTGGAATTATTACGAATTCATTCTAAGACATTATGGCACTAAGGCATATTCAGTGCTGTTTGTACATCAGCACATTCAAGATCTGAAATTCATTTAGAATACTCTATTCTATTGGACTTGTAATATAACGTTTAGATTATTTTGGTTTTAAAAGACCATAGAGTTTTGTTTAATGAAAGTTGTCAGAAAGAACGAATTTAGTTGATTGTCCTTAGCAATGTGTATCTTTGGAATAAAACTTAAAAAAACTTTAATAAATATCTTAAAACTAGAGAAAATCATAATAAAGCTAAGAAAATTGTGCAAAATAGCATAAGCCTACATGAGGTATAAAAATAATCAACATGACTAAATTTAACCCTAGATGCTTTATGGAAAAAGATTAATAAATTCGAAAATTAAGCCATATAGCAATTGACTTTCGGCATTTAAAACATTTACAGTTCTTATGAATCAATAATTGATCATTCTCAAGAGGATGAACTAGTCTCCGTCAATAATGAAATAATCAGTGGAGACTACATATAGATATTTCGCCAAATGAAAAAAAGGCGGTTACATCTTCTTAAGAAGAATTAAATCAACACGGCTGGAAACATACTGCCTGAAATGATTTGTTGATGTTATTAGTATTTTCTCATTATGCTTCGTCACGTTATTCTATGAAGCTGCCATAACCCAGAGTCATATTACATATTCATAAGAATAATATTATTGATGAAATTAATAACTATTCGGGTATTACATTCAATAGCACCTTAACAAAATTTATTCTCAAATATGTAAATTGCTTGACAAGGCTGAGCTCGATGCGGCTCTGTGATGTATAGTTCGCAACTACCTGAGCTGTGGAGTAAGCAGCCGGGATACGTAACTAGTCCAGTGCCTCAGCCTGGTGCCCTTCTGGTGTTTTTACTATTGTGATGGTCTTCAGACTGGTCTTTTGATTTTGGTCTTGCCCCGTTTGATTTCGAGACCAAAAGTGTTGACTGTAGTGTTGACCTAACCCAATTTATTTTCAGGTGTTATGTAAAACATTTTATTGTGCGTTCACTGATTATGAGAAAGCGTGTGATAAAAAAATGACCTCAACGTGACATGGGAAATATCAACCCATTATGGGGTTAGTTCATTTATGGTTAAGACTATGGGTGTTATTAATAATTCTGTAAAATCTTGAGTAAATAACAATAATAGTTTTCAATTTTTTTTGCTCGTAATATGGTTTGAAAGAAAGGTAAAGTCTATCATCAAGATCGTTTGCATTTCTTTTTACAAACTATTTTATCTAGAATCCAGCATAATGTAAATGCATAAGCTGTTTCTATTTAGATCACTTCTACTTGTGTTATTATATCGGACGATGCAGCAATTTTTGCAATACTGAACAGTTATTACAAATCATGCTGAACAATTTGGAATCGTATACTCATTTTCATGGAATCTTGCAATTCATGCGACTAAAACAAAACTGTGGGTTTTATTTTAGGCAAGGTACTAATGCGTCCATATTATTACAGTGATAAATCATTAGGAACTGGAGATTCATTTAAGTACAGGAATTTACATTTTGTGAAAAATGGTTAACGCACATGTTATGTACTGCGACAATAAATGAGTTAATTATTTATTTGTCCTAGTTATCTGAATATACTGTTCAATCTGTAATTGACAAATGTGATCGTTTACATACTTTCCTTGAATCTGTGCTCAATTAATTATCGGAGGTTCAGCCAGGAAATAAGAACTTGTACAAGGTAAACAATGTATATGCCCATCGTGGGAAATTTA
This sequence comes from Megalonaias nervosa, assembly GCA_016617855.1. NCBI lineage: Eukaryota > Metazoa > Mollusca > Bivalvia > Unionida > Unionidae > Megalonaias > Megalonaias nervosa. Next base: position 20,775 of record JAECUM010022918.1, on the reverse strand, counting down.
AGCTATATGCCTGTTAAAGGTTTGAACATTTGTAAACAGAAACAGCTAGATTTGTAGGACTTGTACTATTTTTAATAGCTATGCCGACAAAGCTGGATCTTAGAATGAAAAAAGAACCGAGCACGCAAGTTAATTTTGTGTTACATTATGTAGGCGTTTCTTCAGCATGCAACAGTCAATTGAATATTTTAATTCCAGTCAATTAAATAAGAGGTAGAGTTTGATCATTATAAGCAAAAACAGACATCCTCTCATCGAACAAGCTAGTGCATGTTTCCTTGAATAGAGAACACTCACCATTGAAAAGTGTTTGGGTGTGGTAAATGGAGCTAAGTTTAAAATTACACATACCATGTATATAGAAATGGCTTGTTACGAAAGTTTGCCATAGAACGATGGGCTCTGTGTAATGTGCAGTTTATTATCTGTCGACAAAGGATACAATGCTGTCCTTGTCGTATATTTGATATGTGACTGAGAATAAAATATTTGAATAGATATTATTGTTCGTGACCAAATATGGCATAGTTTGAAGCCATTATGTACATAATTTCGAAAACTCTTAAATGCATTATCTAAATTTGTATGCTTTGCGCAAGAGAAACGGTTAGAAAAACTTGTTTTATGTAAGTAATTATTGATTAGATTACCTTTGTAGAATGCTATATAATTCCGTCTTTCGATTTTCTGTTAATTTAATTGAATTTTGTTAAATTTTGTTTGCATTAAATGTCTTTGCATCTTCACTTCATTGGCTTGAAATTGCTTATAAAGACATTACACAGGATAAAATAAACAATAAGTTCGAGACGAGCTTGACGAAATCAATTGCTGCAAATAACAGAGTAGACAAAATTGTGGTCAACCTACAAACGTGGAATTTTGTGTGTTCTTGCCTTCATCGATGTTAATGCCATGATACGGTACAAAGGCAGGGGTAATGGACAAAATGCGTTAAACCTCGATGTAGGCCATGAAAAACAATCTTGGGTTTGCTATTTTCTCTCCGGACTAATTTGTATTAACAGGATTTTCAGTTGGAAAAATAAAACCATTATGGAATGTCCCAAAATAAATCACAAAATGGTTCACACTCTCTGATCATGGAAGTAATAACGTACAAGCAAAGAAAGTAGAGCCGTTTGCTAGGAAATACTTTGCAAAAAGCTGCAAAATATCATTATTCCAACCTAAACGAGTTGTCGTAGTCGCTACTCTGCAGGAAACTGCCTAAAATCGAGTCATTTCCGCCTACCGATCTTGGTCTTGACTATAACATTAATAAAGCATGTCATGGGGATGTTAGCAGGATGACCAGTGCATAAGAAGGTAAATACTCATGTCGATACGCATGTCGACGGTGAGTTCAGTGTTTATTAGTGATGTGGCCCATGTTAGTTTAGGTGCTGAAAATAACAGCAACCAATCGTCGGATTAACATTACGTCTTTGCTATTGAATTGTAAACTAAGTTGTACTTGTAAACGACCTATGCACCAAAGGACACAACTGTTCAAAATCAATAAAATATATGATAAATTGTTGTCATGCGTTGAAAATCTAAAAAGCACATCAACATATACTTTCATCCTGCATGCCTGATTTCATTTGTATGTGTTTACTGGCTTTGTCAATGTCGTGCTAACATTGTTTTCACGAAAAAAGCCACAAATCTTGAAATGTGTAAAAATGTGCTAAGGTTTTATAAAATGATTTAGATCTCCTGAAAGTCTATTAAGATCGACTTTCAGTAGAAGAGTTTAATTTGTTTTTACTTGGTTATTCTTGTATGCACCCGTCAATTTCTTTTGATGCGTTGTACATTGAGTCGTATTAAATTCCATTGGAATGAAAGTAACTATTTGCTGACTTTCTTACAAATCTTTTGTTCTTTTATATTTGCAAAATATATTCACCTTACCAAGCAGCTCAACCAAATATGTAAACCAATAACTTGTCTAATCTTTCATTCGTCTTCAGATGTTTTATCATGGAATGGATAAAAGAGAAAAAAATTAAATGTTCAAACTAGAAAGTTATATCCTAATAAATGAAACAATTCTATTGCAGATGTATGCTTCTTAGCAAGCATACGACGCTTATACGAAGCAACTTTGACAAAATATATTGCCATACTAGATAGTCATAATTTTTATCTTGACATATGAATACCTGTATCAAATTTTCACCATATTAGCTAGTCATAATTGTGTCTTGACACATAACTATGAAATATTTCACCATCCTAGCTAGTCATAAGTTTGTCTTGGCACATAAACATCGCATTTCTCACAATGTTAGAAACAATAGATATGTGTATATCGTCATTCATAAACATTAAATGGATATTTGTTTCACAACCTGTCTTTTCAAACTAACATTAATATACAGCTGATTTAGCTGGTTAAATAAATCTTATCCCTTAGAGAGGGTTTATTATGTATTTCCTAACAAGAATTGTTCATCATCTTTTAATTCAATATTAACGATATATCACATTGTTTTTGTAATATATCTTCGGTGTCGCAATTATAGAGTTCACATATTACATAAATTGGAAGAATATCACTTAGGTAAGTTACTAATTCTTCTAATAAATAAGCTCTTACGTGTTTAGACTCGCACAAAAGTAACAAAGAAAAGAGTGAAGCCAACAAGCTTTGTAAAATTTAACAAAATAATTTATTTCCCTAGAAAAACAAGGTAAAAATAAGAAAAAGGACTTACGGTTTATGAATCTAATCCAAAATTAGTCCTAGAATTCATAAATATAAGTCCTATCAATAAAAAGTCATAAGTGAATCACAATTCAAATCCCGATGAAGTTCCAAATAGAAGGCGATGACGTCTTCAATAACCTGCTTTGTCCTGACGTGTCAACAGTTCCTTGTTGACTCACCAAGAATAATAGTCCAGTTTGGAATTCCGAATAATTTCCCAGAAATGTCTTTGTCCAAGAACTCTGATTAGCACTAGTAATTTCCAGGGAAATAAAATTACTTTAAATTGAATTAAAAATAAAAATTCAACTCAAACTGGTCACAACAAAAACATCTTTAAACTCCAAAGGCTAAAAGCAAGATTGGCCAAAATCATTATAATAACGTGTTTTAAGCCTAACTCAAACGCAAAACAGATCACCTGATAGGGTCACGTGATCACTTCCGTCTAGCGGCGTAGAAACATTACATGCCGGTTATCACATTCGCTCTGTACGGCTTTGGCTCTACTAAATGAATCTTACTATAAGATTCAATAATAATAATAATAATAATAATAATAATAATAATAAGTTGTTTACTACGAACTCGAAACTGGCTCTGAAACTAGGTCGCCAAAAGATACAATGTTTCTAATAATGCTTGTTTATCAGGTTTAACAGAACAGAACTGAATTTTCTGGAAAAATGTCAAATCCAGTGAATAAAGTTATCATTACAATAACATGTAATGAAATAAAAATAAAATAAAAAAAATTAAAAACTAACAAACAAGTAATTAAATTACATATACATAACAAAGCATACTTCAAATGTCATACATTACAAGGAGTGAAATATCAGCACACATCGACCTCGAAATCACATTCAACCGATCTGGAAATATTTGAAAAAAAATAAACTGCCTGCAAAGATGGTATGAATAGATATAAGGAAATGTTTAACTCATGAATCTGAGATATGTTGTGTTGCCCTCGCTGCTCATGACAATATAATATTTCCCGCTTCAGTCGTGAAATATTTATAGGTTACTGCATTTGTATGGGAGAATATGAACGAGTTTATTCGGATGGATACTGCACGACCTGTCGGAGTCAAGTATCCATCCGACAAAACGAGTTCATATTTTCCCATACAAATGCAGTAACCATTTTATTATGTACTCGTTTTCTTCTTCTACCTAAGGCTTAATTACATTTCAAAATACAAGAAATAAATTCAATGAATTTAAGCTGTTTGGATGCGTACCTGTTTGCAGACCGGACATTTAATATTCAACACTAACATGTTCATATCCTTTCAGACTGCAAAACCAACAAACATTCGGGCTACAACGTATGAAAATAACAGTCCAATAAGTCATTTAGAATTGGGGCAAAACAGAAACGTTAAGTTTTAATTGCATCTGATTTGTACCCATATACAAGACCGGATCAGGTCAAGTGTTGGGGGGGGGGGGTTTACACAGTTTCAAATGGGCCCTGACTTTCCTCGATAGGGTACCAAAGAAAACGTCTGTGTCTGTTTAGTCGAAGTGTGCATAATACACTTAAAAGCGTGCGCAAGAATAAAACGATGGTTAAGATTCATGTGGAAAATGAATGTACTTGTGTGTGTGTGTGTGTGTGTGTGTGAGAGAGAGAGAGAGAGAGAGAGAGAGAGAGAGAGAGAGAGAGAGAGAGCTTTTTTATCCTGGGGGTCCTGAAACCCCTGAATACCCCCCCCATCCGGCCCTGCTATGTAAGATATCAATGTTGTGATGCAATTTTTGAATCTGACATATTTGTAGACTTGACATTTTATAATAAACTGAGATATGTTCATAGATCTTTTTGTCTCCTGAACAGTCACCACAACATATTTTAATCGAAGTAAACTTTTAATGATTCTGATTTAAAGCAACAAAGAAAAATCTGAATAATAATAATCTTAAATTGTTCATTTACTTCATGAAGCCACTGTAACAACCAAGACTTCTGGTACGCATTAGGATGAGTAGAATTTCTTCATACAGTTTTTTCTACATTTAATACTTCTGTCATTGATACTCTTCATGCAAGAGAAGATCAAAAGCGACAAACTCCAAAAGGATAGATTATACTTTCTTCGTTCGAGGCTACTCGTAGCAACGTAATGTAACAAACAAAAAATTGCCAGTCTGAAGGCTTTTGAGTTTGTGAATCACCTAATGCTGAGGGAATACTTAAAAACATCAGAGGCAACCGTCAGATGATGCATGATAATCATTCCAATAAAACAAAAACTCAGACTAGTAAATATCACTGAACTTGCTTTTTGCATCTACCTTCATTTAACAGATAAGACTTAATGGCTGGTTAAAAAATGCACTTTATCTCAGATGGTCTTGATTAAACTGGCTAACAAGTTCTCATCGTTTATTGTACTGAAAAATTCAATCTATACCAGGAACACGTGTTTTAACCCGCCACTGAAGACCAAATCATTTAAGATTAAGTTTGTATTTCACTTGGACACTATAATCATTGAGTCTACACTGACGGCAGAAAATTCAAACTAAATTAATTTTATGTGTCCACTTAAACAGAACAAAGATATAGGTTTAAAAGATAACATTGAAAATCGATATTGTCCAGGATTACATATCTTTATTCTTTAGCTTGTGATATTAACATTTTCATCTAAAGCCTTTTAATTTTGTTCAATTATCTAGCAGTTATCATTTTTATCTGCATTGAAAAATTCTCTTTTGTTGCCAAATGCATGGTTACCACAAAAGGGTAAAACCATATTGAAATAGATTTAAAATGTATGAATGTTCATTTCTAATTTCCAATTTGATGATTCGAAACATAGTGAAAAGTATGTAATTTAGTTCCAACTTCAATGCACACGTCATCCATTGAAAGACTCTCAATATCAAAGGAAAAAATATTTTAAACAAGAAATGCAATGTCGACATTTTACAACTCTTGCTTAATAGTATAGCAGTGGAAATCGAATAAAATGCAAATCATCGACATGTACCTTTCAAGAAGGCCGTTTGAGCATATCTGAACTTTTACATAAATAAATTGAAGGCAACTATCAAAGAAATAGAGTGTAATATCTTTTCGAGAAAGAAAAATTAACAAAAAAGGAAACATCAACACTTTTTACGTTTGTAAATTCAATGAAACTGTTTATACAATTTGCCTTGGTTAAAAGGTATTCATCAGCTGATGAACCCTTACATGATCATTTATTTGGTTAATATTTCATTACCTCTCTAGGCACTTTCCGGTAACGATATTATATCCGGGTATGATCACAAATGATCTTGTTTTGCTAACTGCGTCCTCACCTTCTAAGAAATATTAAACAATGGACTGACAACGATATTTAAAACAAACACTAATTCGTAGAAAAAAGATGGCAATTAATTTAAATATATATTTTTTAAATGGCTATCGTAAATATTAATCCTTAGGATCTGTAGAAAGCGACAGCACTAAAGTTTAAACAATTAGCACGAATTGTAAGCATGGGTCCTGGAAGGTGGATGAAACCCAGACTTACATGAGCAGATGAAATAAAAAATAACTAAAAGCATAGAAAGCGAGATGCTTTGCTTTTGATTCAAACATATTATTGTTGCAAGTTAAGTAAAACTATTGGACTGGTAACATGTTCTTACAACATACAAAGTTCTCTCCTGTACAAAGAAAACTAGCGTGTATGCACATAGCTGTCAAAAACAATACCAATGCAACGAAATTAAAGCAAACAATAAAGTAAAAGTTAGGAAGGTGCTAAGACAACATATATTCTACAGATGAATTAAGAAAGACGATGCTCAAGTAGTGTTGGTATCTTACTGTTTCTTGCGTTTCAATGGATCTGTTCACAGTATAAATCGTTAGCTCATGCTAATCTTTCGTTAGTCTGAAACTTCAACTGCATAATACGTCTAAACGTGGATCATTAGATCTATTTCACATAAAAAGGAAATGTTCATTTTTAATGACTTTTTCCACATTTATAAACTGGAAGCGTGTTCAAGAAACGAATCGAACTGAGTGTGCTCACAAACTCATAACTGCCTATGTTATGAATGTTATGCTTGTTTGCATTGTTACAAAATATACTATCTATAGTTAGCAGATATCGTACGTAAATTTATTTTTGCTTTGAAAATTTTCATTAGACTGAAGTTTTTAATTGCAAGCTGTCAAAATTTGGGTTTGAGTATGCATGTGGACTTTCTTTTACCAGAGAAGCCTTTTGTGTAAAGATGTTCTTTGAAAATGCACAGAAACTCTTCAACTGAAGTATTAACTTTTAAGTAGAACGCAGTATAAAATAAACATGAACATCTGTGCCATTAAGAACCTAAATACTGAAACAGTCAAATGAAGGTAAATGCTCACTGAATACAGATTATGATGTAGCAGTGCATGTACTGTATTCCGTGTAACGTATGAACCAGAGTGCTACCTGCAATCACTTTACAGTCACAATGTTTTTTATTTATTTACAGTGAAATCAGCTAGACGACTGACGTATCCATGAGGAAACCATCGAATGTCACAAATTATGAATAATGCTCGTTTTTAGATATTTTTATATAATATAATTGCTATGTAACTATAAAAAATGTTGTTTTCACCAAAATATATGCATGAAATGACTTGACACACACAAAAGTGCACACACCCAAAGAAACAAAATCAAAATATTTATCAGCAACGTAGCTTCCTTAACCCAGGTATGTGTTTTCTGTCTTTGTAAATATGATTTTGTATAACTTGTTTTCTTTTGATGATGAAACAATGTTGAAGTGCTTGATACACGTATATATTCATTTCTTTTCAATCTGATATTAAAGTAGTATCACCTTTATATCTTATTTTTAACTCTCTTCCTTTTCCATGACCCCATCTTATATCTTTCTGGTAGATAACAAAGATAGTGCGCAGGAAGGAGCGTACAACAAAATTCGAAAGGAATCACAAGGGAACTAGTGGTAAAGTTGGATTATGCACATTAAATGCAAAATAAACAAAAAACAGCGAAGAAAGCAAATAATTAATTATTGAATTGTTTAATTATTTAAATCATGAATCTGTCAAAAACGAATTTGTGAAAGATTAGAGAGCAATAGCTTGTTGACTACAGTTACAGACATAAATAATATAATTGACATGAATTAATTTTTTAAAATTCTAATTCTAACAAAATATGGATAAAGGTGGCATTGTCTATGCTTCAAGCTCAACTCGCCTACAAGATTAATCTTGAGGATAATTGGAAAATATTAATTTTTCATCATGCACTTCAAAAGCTCTTCGGATTTCTGGAATTTATCATTTTGATAACGTCCTACAAGAACTGTAACAAACTGACAGAAGGTTTACGATACAACTAATCTGAGACTTCTCTTTAGTTTTTCAGAATTTAACATGATACAAAATGTAAGGCAAACTTGTTTTTATCTATCTTGGAGGACTGAAATACACATCTTTCATCCGTTTAAGTACTTATTTTTTCTAATCTTTCCAGCGAATATTTGATATGACTTTCTAATAGAGTTACTTTAGTTAACTTGTCACAAAGCCTTATCACAGTTATACAGTATACCCTACGTGCTTTCTGTCATGTTTTTCCGAACGTTAATGCTGAAAATTTAACATTTTCTCTCAGATCTGTTAAACATTGGTCGATAATAGTCTTATTATAGTGCACTTGGTGTACCATGCCTTCGTCTCAGAAGGTGAAATTGAGACACAGTAAAAATGAAATGTTCATTGTATTCAGATACAACGAAGATATTGTTAATATTAAGAGAAATAACAAACTGAGAATCAAGGTAAACTCGTACATTTTGTCCGAGAGAACCTATAATAACAGAGAATTTATGATAAAGAAGTACAAAATGTTACCTAAGTTTTTCTCTCTGGCCCTATCTTCTGTTTTTTTAATGTAGTGGAAGGACAGTACCTACGGCATGTGAACCCATTTCCAAGCCCTAATTTCAGGCAACAAAATGTGTTTAAATTTAAAAGAAAATAACTTGTATTCTCTGGTCAAATCTACCGCTATATGAATAGATAGTTCTTTTTTGTTTTGAATCCATCATGACGCTTTTATTATGTTTTGATTCCATCATGACACGTTTTTTATGTTTTGAATCCATCATGACACGTTGTTTATATTTTTTGAATCCATCATGACTCGTTTATTATGTTTTGAATTCATCATGACACGTTTATTATGCTTTGAATCCATCATCATTTGTTGTTTTTTTATATTTTGAATGTATCATATCATGAAACGTTGATAATGTTTAGAATCTATCATGACACTTTTTATATATTTTGAATATATCATGATATCATGACAAGTTTATTATGTTTTGAATCCATCATTACACGCTTTATGTTTTGAATCGATCATGACACGTTTATTAAGCTGAACATTAGCTAGATTCTGCAGTAGATTTGATAACAACAGTGCTAAGCAGGCCAACTATTTAGTTTAGTACGTTTTGCATGCCATCTGCAGTAACCATTTTTCATAAGGGCCTTGACTTCTGTTTTCGAGATGGAAATTTAAAGATTCATAGAACAGTCGGTATACGGTAAGATATACTACTTTATTGATTCATAGAGTAGTCGGTGTACGGTAAAATATACCAATTTAATGATTCGTAGAGCAGTCGGTATACGATAAGATATTTCAGTTTAATGATTCATAGAGTAGTCGGTGTACGGCAAGATATACCAATTTAATGATTCATAGAACAGTCGGTATACGGTCATATACACCAGTTCCCTCATGATAAAAACACTGCTCTCAAGTGCAATAAAAATGAGTTTGATTTACATTTTGTACGTTTTTTGTGTGCGTAATCCCTAATAAAAGGTTTTGTTTCTCTCTATTTACTACTAATTACTATCGATCTAAATACTTGAAACACTATAAAGCGTACACACTCACGCTGAGCCATAAAACAGCTGCTGGTAGTAACATAAACAGCAACATTTTGTCTCTACGTTCAAAGTACTGTAATTACTAAAATGTAAAGTATCAGCTTTTCACATTCTTTGGGTAAAATGTCTCAGTTTTCTACTTGTCAGATTTGCAGACAGAACGAATGTAGTACACACTTCACATAAAAGTCAGAAAATGATGAAGGATAGAATTCCTGAGGAAAATCTATCCCCCAGGATATAATTCTCCCATATCGCTCCATCATCTTTCATATCTTATTTTCAGAATTAAACTTAGATGGACGATTCAAATCTTAACTAGTCATTTGTCTTGAACACAATCAAACCAGATACAAACTGAACACTCATCATTCAGTACGTCTTGGTTAGATCAGTCTGGAAGGAATATCTTGAACACTGTTTTGTTGTCAAAAAAAGAAACTCACCTTATAGATCTACCTTAAGCGTCTTTGTAGAGATGGGATATACTTAACGACTGGGTATATTCTAGAACTGTTGTGCCAAAGAGGCTATCACAGAAATTCTACTCAGAACTAGCATAAAGCACTTGATACCAGATTTCTATAAAACTGTTGAAAAATAATTAAAAAATTCAAAACATACGGAAATTGACTCCAATGATTTACCATAAAATGAAAAGGTTTAAGTATTGACAAACACGTCTGCTCAACGTGCTTGATACGTAAACAAAGTTTGGTTGAAATGCCTTGTTCAAGGGTTATGTTTTGAAAAAAGTAGACTTATAGATTTACCGACGGACATGTCAATGAATGAGATGATGTTATAATGACTTTTATAACCCATCTATTACAGAATGAGGACGAAAGTTTCCTCGATGATATATTTTACTCTTTGTGTTTCAGATTGACTCATATATGGTTCTTTTGTTTATCAATTTTCAGCATTTATTATGGTATGCAGATGTTATGACTCCATCTGTTTCTACTTTTGTTTATCAATTTTCAGTATTTATTATGGTATGCAGATGTTATGACTCCATCTGTTTCTACTTTTGTTTCACGCAAGAGAATATGATAAGTTTTACATTTCACATATGTCCGGATTGCTTTTTTATAATCCTGAAATCAAATAATTTATCGTGCAAAAGTTATTTTGCATCAATTTTAATTCCAGTTATGTAAAAAGGAATGACGATTCAAATAAACATGAGGAAGATTCATTAGTTCATTTTTGGAGCGCTTAAGAAACCTTGGTGGTCTTCAAATATCATAACTAATTCCAATATAATAGTAAACGATACATAAAATACGTTATGAATTTGGATAACAATACATATAAGAGATTGATTCTAAATGAATATTTATCTTCACATTACTATTTTTGAATAAATTTATATCTACATGGTTTAAAACGTTGACATGTATCAAATGTTAAATAAAGGAAATTATATGATATTAGAAGTTATAATCAATAAATACTCATGACGTTACTCAGTATATTAAATAAAACAAATTAAATATTTTTTTTTAAAAATAATATTATATGTTTATATATGAAAGTAAAGCCAAAAGAAAGCAAAAGAAAATTTTTTCAGACACAAAATCAATCATTTATCTAATGATTAAGAATGTTCAATAGCCTTCAAATGTTCCAAGATTATCGCATATATTATGTTTAAGATGTGAAAACAAGGTTATAACTGTATACCTTTAGGTGCAAAACATCGTTTAGAAAACTGTTTGATTTTTTGTTTAGTAGATTGCATATTTAAATATATTGTGTTGCCAAAAAGCTCCAAATTATTTAAAATGGTAAATATATTGGACATTTATCAACTTAAATAAGATTGTCTCTATTAACAACTTAATTATCAAAATAAATTTTCTATTGGAAATCCGCCAGAACAGCAATATAAGAATAAACCTAAATAAATTATAATTAACCGAGCTGTACTTGTGTCTTAAACGGCTTAACAGTACGGACGATTGTCTTATGCCAGATGCTAAATAACATGGAACAGAAATTTTGCGCGTGTTAATTTCCTTTAAGGGTAACATAGAGGAACAATTTTTGCGGATTTTGGCAGATCGTTCCATGAGTCAATAAGTGTTGATATATAATAATTCTGAACATTATGTTTTGCCTTTCTGAATGTTTAGGATATCCAGTTTGAAACTAAAGTGCTTCTCGCTTGCAAGCTTTAGTGCTCCACAGATATAACTGGCTGATTAATGTTGTATTTTCAAGTTTTTCGGAATTATTTTTGGAACTGGATTTTACATTAGTATTCCAAAATTGAGAGAAAGGAGGTTAAATAAATTTTATTCCGGATATATTTTGATAACATATGTTTAAACTTCTTCCGTTGTCCAATACACATGGATGCAGAATGAATTGTAGTGTCAGTATGGTTGCTCTAAATCCTTTGAATGATACAGTAATTCATGATGATTTTCTTAACAAAAATTGCCCAACCTCCACCCCCACCCCCACAAGGCATTCTCATTCTATAATTTATATCCGAAACAGTATCATCAAGGTGAAGTCCGCTAAAGCAAATTTTATCAAATTTGTAAAGCTGATATGCGATTTCATCAACTACTGACATTTAGATGAAATGTTGAGGCTTCGTTAGTTTCAAAAACCTGATCGGGATTAGGATGAATATCTCATCCGCTCACGAGCAGGAATGGCAATATATTCCTTATCTTAGAGCCATGCAAACATTAAAAGAAAATGGCTATAAATGTTGATAACACATAAGTAATTGAGAGATTTGTCTCAAACTGATAAGTGAGCTACTTCTTTCATATGTTATCTACTTCTTCAACCAGAAAAGAACTGAACCTTTATAAAAACACAAAAGACAAAAAAAATGTGTTAATTGCAGAGGCAAAACAGTGTCCTTAAATAATCTTTATTTGCATTGTCAGTAATTTCTCGCAGAGAAATATATTTCACATTCCTTTATAACCAGCATACTCTAGGCGCGTGTCAAGTCAATACTGAATTTCTGACCGACATAAAAATTCATTAACCGACTTAACTGCGTCAGATTCAACTGAGCCGATTTTTTGTTCATGTCGAACAATCTCCATTCTGTACTAATGAACACGCGATTAATAATGAAACTATTATTAAGTTTTTATTACTAATATATGGGTTTCTTATCGAAAACAAATAAGCATGACATCTCAATATCATTATCGTCCAGCAATATGGCGACTGATTCGCCTATTGTGTTTTGTAATGCTTTATTGGGAAAATTGATTGATGGGGTGACATTATTGTGATGGCAAATATTTGACATCGCATTTAGTTTTCGCATCCTAATACAGCTGAAAAAAGACAATATATACTGGTTTATTTAGGACATTAAATGTGCCTATATATATATATATATATATATTCTGGTATTTCATTTCTGCCTCAATAATTTGCAAAGTAGGCCATGGTAATATCGGGTTCTTTTTGGAATGTCTATAAAAAAAGACCCACGAAACATAATGTGTATATACAATAAGAGTTCTTAAACCCAGATTGAATTACAGTGGATACCATCCCATCCCATTTGTTTCAAACGTCTAATCATCACACGATATAGACGTGTACTAGAATGAAATCTTGGATATTTATGTTATCATATGTTCATCTTCGTGTGATAGCCCTGTGAAGCATCATCACTGACGAGTCCTTCCTTTAACATGGTTAAATTCCACAGGGTTTTCGATGATAGATCTTCTGGTGGTCGAGTTGTAGAAGTTTGCTAATAATTCTCTTAATTTATTGTTTTAATAATCCATGAACAAACTTAGCTAGTGTGGAAATCTATTCAATGAAAGAAACCGATGGAAAATAAACTTTGATTTGGAACACACCAATTCCGTTCCATGATTTAGGAAATTTTTAGGGAGCTATGTAATTACCGATCACACCTATGTAAACAATTTGTCTATGTCTTCCTATGACATCTGCGTCTTGAAGAATTTACAGTAGAATTGATATTTGCATAGATTGATTGGATCAAAAAGTACACTATGAATTCGTAACATTTTATATAGGAAGACAGACATAACCTTTCTAGTAAGAAAGGTTGATTTCTGCAATCTAAGGATGAGAAGAGAACAACAACAACAACATTGAACGCAAAACGACTTATAAAGACTGCATTTAAGAGTCGATTTTTATATCATCCGTGGAAAGATAATGCCCTTCGTCGAAATTGTTTCTTTATGTCCGTAATATTGTCACATACCTTGACATATCAAAACTACACAAAGTCGCCAACTAAACTGACTAATCATAAACCTGGCTTATCTCTTCTTTTTATGCATCAAGATTTATTGGATTTAATTTAATTTTCTAATGGATCTCTGTAATATATCAAGCATTATGTGTGCCTAGTTGGGTTTGGTTTTGTGGGGTTTAACGCCATTTTCAGCATATGTATTCAGTATCTTTGGTGGAAGGAAACCATAGGAGGAACCACCGACTCACGGAAAGCTACTGCAAGCTTTATCACATACCAACGTTGGTCTGGCCGAGATTCGAACCCAAGCGGACGGAGGTGAGACTAGCAGATTAGACCACTTAGGCCACCTTTGGCCCAGACTTATGAGTATAATCTGGTGTATAAAAAGCAGGACCAGACTGAATATCAACTGTGAACTGTGGACATAACGGTACCCATAGTGATGTCTGTTTTTAGCTCCCTAGCTCATCGGTCCTAGTTTTAGGTCCATTTTATTCGAGGGTTAAGACACATGCTCCATGGTCGGTGCCTCGTGTTATCCACGTTTTCAATATGTGGGTTGTAACCCTGTTTCAGATCGATTAAAGATTCTGTTTCCTAAATCTCATGTACAGTACCGTATGGAAAGTTTTTATATTAGTGATTTTCAGAACCTTTTATAATTAACCTTGTAAACATCAGGGCCAGAAATGCTATTCTCATTTCTAAACAAATTAATCTGTAGGGCTACTTAAACGAGTACGGCTCAAATTTGCGTTTATGAAACAAGCTATAATAAAATTATGAAGTTCGTCACTTCTTCAATAAAACATCAGGGCCAGAAATGCTATTCTCATTTCTAAACAAATTAATCTGTAGGGCTACTTAAACGAGTACGGCTCAAATTTGCGTTTATGAAACAAGCTATAATAAAATTATGAAGTTCGTCACTTCTTCAATAAACGATCCTTGCTCTCTGGTTTGTGAAGACTTAAAATGACAACGATAGTAAGAACATAAATTTGTGAACTCCGGTTTTCCAACTTCAGAATGAATCAGAGTACATTACACGTATATTTTCGACTGTCCATCAAAAGTGTTGAATCTGTTCCAGTCGAAACTGATTAAGTACGTTCCTCGTGACTGAGAGAGTGGGTCATTTAAGTTTCACGTTTTTCATACAATGCGACCAACATGGGTTATATACTCCTGCTGGGGAAATTTTGAAATACCCAAACAAATCTAACCATCAACAGATACGTTAACACACGACACAACAGAATGAAGTCCAGATAGTTTGTACGTGAATGTTTTGATGATCCAAATGACAAATATTTCAGTTTAGTTAAGGCAATGTATCACGTGGCTTCTGTGTTATTTACCTTAACATACCCATTTCATAATATTCAGATATTTAATACGAGCAAGAACAGCTCAGGGCGTCTTAAAGGACGCCATAACATTATGCATAGGAAATGTATAACGACCTAGGGATCCGAATGTATTTCAAAGTCATTTCGTATTTGTCGTCCTGAGATAAATAGAAGCAAATATTTCTGCACATTTTAAAGAAAATTGATGAAATTTGGCGAATAATTTACATTTTTGCTCTCCCAGGATCCCAAAAGATATCAATTATTTGACGCCTTTAATAAATTTCATTTGAAATGAGCACTCGTGTAAGAAGCGTTTATCAATGACTTCGGATGATGTTTCAGACAAAGAGATCTCGATATATGCTTTCAGAATTTAAATAATGAACCTGCATTTTCTATGAAAATTATGTCATTAAAAAATTTTTAAATTTCCGCAAGACATTGATAACTTTCGATTTCTTCCAGCAAAACTATGCCAAACTCATTGTTTAGGTCTAGTCAGTTTTAATCAATAAAATATTTATTTCTTGCATATACAATGTGAATTCCTAAATTTTCTGATTCAATTTATAATTTTCATAGTAAATTGAAATTTCTCCGTTACTCCCGACTACAGTAAGGCTTTGCGTCTTTTCATCTATTCTTTCTGGTTTCTTTCTTCTTTCCTGTTTGTTGCTTGGTTTATTGCGTGATTGTTGGATTCTGTGATTGATTAATTACACTGGCCTACAGCCAAAATGCTTCCGAAATACATTTAGTCAAACTTTGCTAATTCTGAGTCACTGAGAACGAAAACTATGCTTAAAATGATTGATTGGCTCTAGTTTTAAAGAGATGATACTGGGGCAATATGTACGACCTTTGACTTGGGAATGGAAGGGATCTCAATTTAAACCAGAAATGACTAAATACATCGTTGACTGGATGTATGAATAAATCTATGGGTGGGTTTGGACAGTACTTGCTTTTTAGGCAAAACAACGAATGATGCACTCTGAAGCTGGTATTCCATCATATATGATATGAATTGCATCATGTTATTCCTAGAAGTCATGGATGAGGTATTCATAACTAAGCTTACATCACTCTGCTAAACAAATTGCCCTATATCAGCTCTGGAAATCACACAGTGTCGTGTTGCTCTCTTATTTGTCAGTGGTTGATTTTGCAAAGGGACACATTTCTGTTTAGCCATAGTGAACAGAGATGCCTCGTACTTTTGTGAACAATGCAGATAACGTCTGCTATGTTTGTGGTGAAGTGACGTTTGCATCACAAAAGTGCAGTATAACCACTATTGTTAAGAACGCCCTCAACATTGTTCACGATCCAGATGAGTGGAGACTGTTCATTTGATTCACCGAAGACGAGTATTAAATCTGTTTTGCTGCTTAATGCCAATGTTTTGCCATCAATTCCAGTTGGTCATGCAGTCCATATCAAGGAAACCTATGAAAATATGAAACAACTTTCGAGATGCATAAACAATAACCTATCATCAGTGGCAGCTTTGTGGCGATTTGAAGGTTCTTGCTCTTTTGCTCTCTTGCTTGGTCTGCAGACTGGATGCACAAAGTACTGCTGTTTTCTATGCGAATGGGATAGTCGTGCGAGAGATTCCCACTACATCATGAGAGACTGGCAACTCCGGCAGTCATTGGAGCTTGGGAGGAAAAGTGTTCAGCATCCACCACTTGTTGAATCAAGGAAGATTTTGTTACCACCCTTGCACATCAAGCTGGGTCTGATGAAGAACTTTGTCAAGGCCAGGGACAAAACACAAGCAGCTTCCAAGTACCTCCGTGGAAAATTTCCAAGGTTAAGTAAAGCTAAGATAAAGGAATGTGTCTTTGTTGGTCCTCAGATTCGTGAACTTCTTCGAGATGATGCATTTTTGACCGTGCACGGCGTGGTAAGGAAAAGGCGGCATGGAAAGTCTTCCAGTTAGTCCAACAAATATTCTCGGAAACAACAAGGCAGACAACAACATGGAGTTGGCGGAAAACCTCCTCAAGGCATACATAAGCCTTGGTTGTAACATGTCACTAAAGATACATTTTTTGCACTCTCATCTAGATTTTTTTTCACTGAACTACGGAGCAGTGGGCGACGAGCACTGCGAGCGATTTCACCAGGACATTGCAACAATGGAGAGACGCCATCAAGGCAAATGAAGTCCATTAATGCTTGTACACTTTTGCTGGACAGTGACAAGAGATACTCCATTTAATGAATACAATAGACAAACCAAAAAGCGCCGAGAAGACACTGAATAAGGACTAAACTATGTACTTTTATAAACATAATATCTGATTGCCTTTTGTTTCATAATTAATTTTATTTATATAACCCTTTTGCTATTTTTAAAGTGTTACATAAACAGGACAGGTGAAATATTATCATGTATAACAACAATATACATATGAAAAGACCTAAGTTTACAACTTATGATTAAAACTCTACTATCTACACAACATACATAGACGTAAAATGTATAACTTAAATATCTTGGAAACAATAGCCGGTCAGTTGTTTTAATTGTCATATTTGAATTCAGTACATCAAAATCTATAATAAATAGCACATTTTATCTCTGGAGCAAATTTCTTCTAACCGTATGATTTGATTATAATACCCTAATGTGTTTGTGTTGAAATTTGGTTTGATTCTAATACCCTAATGTATTTGTGCTGAAATTTGATTTGATTCTAACACCCTAATGTGTTTCTGTTGAAATTTGATTTGATTCTAATACCCTAATGTATTTGTGTTTAAATTTGATTTGATTTTAATACCCTAATGTGTTTGTGTTGAAATGTTATCAATTTTAGGTAGATTTTAAGCCAAGCACTAACAATATTTTGCTGAACACTTTTGAAGACTTACATGAAGGCTCAAGCTGCTGTTTGAGAAAAAGAAAACCGAAAACCATAGGAAAATCAAGAAGCAAGCATTCTTTAAATCTTTATTACAAGAAGGGGACTTAAGTAATATAGACCGTGAAACTCTTAAGAGACAGTCCATGTTCATAGCCCAAATTGAAGTTTCTCCTCGAAATGAAAAGGACCAAATTGCTCAACTTTATGCCAGCACATGCACATGGTCAAAGATTCATACGGACATGTGAAAATACATTGTCCTCGCGTTTGTTTTTGAAAAGCAGGGGTTATCATCTGTGCTTAATGAAGTGTTTCAAAGTTTTGTGTATGTGTGTGTGACTTTATTTCTTCGTTTTGATCTCGGATATATTGGTAATTTAGAATAATATACCAATATAAATGCATAACGTAACAATGAAATATGTTTGCAACAAATAAAACATGAAAATGTCTTGTTTTATTAAATTATTACACTGTTATAATAAAGGTGCAATGTGCAGGTGCTAAACTCCACTTGTACACATTTGTGTGTGTATGTGTGAGTGTGCGTGTGAATATGTTCTTGCTAAAGCCATGTTCATGCCATCATTAAGTAAAACATAAAGAAATAATAAAGCGCTTCTAATCTATGATTTTTTTCCTCAAAGTTAATTCTAGCATGCGCACATGTTCGCTATAAATTCATTGCTATAAGTATTTAGTTTTCCTTTCTGTGAGTGTTTAATTAACGTATCTGATTGAACATCCCTGACATGTCTAAATCAGAGTGGTCTGTAGTTATTCACAAAAGCAATGCATGTAATGTAAACGATCTGCCCGAATATTTAATTTGCTTATCGGATGACTTATCTAAGTCACGGATACAGAAATATCGTTTAAAATCAATTGGGTGTGGGTGAGGGGAGGTTTGGGGGTTGTGGGTGAGAGAGGCATAATCTTCGCCATCTAATCGTAAAGAATACTTTACCTAGCAAAGGCTGGGTTGTTTGGTACTCATTTTAGGAGGGGCGCGAGTCGGTTCCGCCCCCTTTCACCACCCCTGGATGTCCCCTGCCTTTTATTTTTAACTAACACTGAAGAATGACATGTTCAATTGTGCAAGAATTGTGTTTCTATCAGAACGAATACAGTGTAAACCAAGTAATGTTAATGTGAGTCGCTACATGGTATGACTTCACTATATTTGCCTCGGAATGATTTTTTTTTTTTTATTTCTTGGACAAAACACCAACTGTATTTCAAAACATCAACAGTGGTCCAAATAAACCGAATGTTCTATTACAAAATCGAAATGCCAGCATTGTTCCAAAGAATGAACAGTGTTGCAAAAAACTCGGTATGTTCTATTACTCAGACAAAATACCAATGGTGTTCCAAAGCATCAATAGTGTTCTCAAACATCCACAGCTGTACGTCCAACAAAACCACTGCTAACATAAACTTTCCTGGGCGTCGGCATCGTTATCTATCGGCTGCGGATTCCATGCTCAACATATCCAGCCCGTGTTGACTGTGTACTAGGAGAGCACAAAACTCTTGATTCCTCTGCATTATATGTCTTGGAAGTTCCGATGAAAGTCGTACAATTGATCATAAATGTGGTTGTTTCAAGAATCAACTCAGGAGAAACAATATTTAGCCAGATAAAAAAAGCAATGTGAACATACGTTTTCCTTATACCAACCGAAGTCAAACGTCACTGGTTGTTTTATTATATGATTCTAAATTTCCTGCAAATTTTTCCCCGCTTTAATTGCATTACGCTAATTAAAGTTTAAAGTGTATGTCAAAATAAAATTGCTTCTCAAACGTTCTATTGAAAGTAAGCTTAAGTTTATTGTGCAAGATGTTTATATGAATTTCAATCACTGGAATCATACGCAAAGTACAAAAAAGAACACATTGGCAATCAGTCCGGTAAATATATACTTCCATTTTTGTAATAACGAGAAGCAGTTATTCTTGGCTCGTGTGGTTTAGTTTTTGCGAAGAAGGGCCTTATTGTACCAAAATCTAGTTCATTTACTTGGAAAGCAAAAGTTGTTGACATGGAACTACAATGGTATATGTAATATTTTGGTAACGAAGTGTGAGTGGAATAAAGAACTGCTGTATTCTATCCTTTAATACCCTCCCCTTCGTCTTCGCGAGATATTTGGCGCCAAAACCTATTTTAGGGAGTAATCACATATCTGCTTCTGCGAATGTTAACCCGTTGAGAACAAAACAACTGACACAAAACTACAAAAAAAAAACCTCAGAATTTATTATTTGGAGTAAATGTCGCCGATGAATGTGAAGTATGTCTCACACCGTGTGGATGAATGTGCACCTGAAATTGACATGGAAATGTCCTTTGATAAATTGGTAATATAGAAACTAAAATAGAAACGATTGGATTTAGAACTGATTCTTCAGTGTTGCTAGCACGTTAGCACATAAACACATTAGAACCTTCATTAGGAATATCTTTGGATAGTTTCAGGATTGATGTGAAATTGATAGTACAGTTTAGGATAATATTCTAGGAATTCATGCACAGTATTTTTATCACTTTACTTTGTTTGATTTAATATTTAAGGGAAATAAATTTATATTTTGGAAATTGGAATGCTTGTTGAGTTTTAACTTGTCTTATT